>CM067522.1:230121-265881 GCA_034509495.1 Acestrorhynchus altus | reverse complement strand
TAAATTGGGGTTTAAGGTAAACTGGGATTTATGGAAAACTGGGATTTTTGGTAAATTGGGGTTTAAGGTAAACTGGGGTTTATGGTAAATTGGGATTTATTGTAATCTGGCATTTAAAGTAAACTGGGATTTATGGTAAAGTGGCATTTATGGTAATCTGGGATTTATGGAAAAGTAAACTGGGATTTATGGTAATCTGGGATTTATGGTAAATTTGGGTTTAAGGTAAACTGGGATGTTGGTGCTGCCGTCTGACTCCTCCTTCTCACTCAGGTCTGTGATGGTGGAGATGGTTGGATGCTGATGTTTCAGGATGCTCCATGTTCATGTTCTGCTGGTTCTCTCCTCAGTTCGGCTGTTCTAGTCAGATCTGCCGGAGTCACTCGCTGCACTCTGCTAATGTTTACGTTCTCAGTTCTCCATAAATCTAAACACCAAACTAATCACATCTCTGTACCTTTAACCAGTTAATGATGATCCACCAGCCTGAGCTGATGAAACGCTGACCTCAAGCTTCTCTGACCCATCTGAGAAGAACCCTGAGCTGCCCTGCCACAGCTTCACACAGGTGTCCCACCTTCCAGCTGCTGGACCTGGACTAGTTTCTTACCTGCTTCACCGAATATGTAGAAATACACACAGACCCTAATTCTCTGCTCCTGTTACTAATCTGACCACCAGTGAAGTACCGTCACACCAGTACAGCGTTAGAACAGGCGTGTGGGGTCCAGTGTCCCCTACATAAGTGTCTTTGAGTATTCTGTCCCCCTGTGAGGCTCAGCGGGGGTTTATTTCTTCTCCTTATCGCTGACCTTTTTATTTCTGTAAAGCTGCTCTGTGACACATCTGACTGATGATGTGTTCCATGGCTGAACTCTGAAGATAAGCCGTGCTGAAGAGCTAAAGAGCCGGATGGGTGAAGATGGTCGGCTTTGGGACGAAACTGCTTTGCAAACACAACTCTTTGACCCCGTTTTTAAGCCCCTCTCGACGTGTACTTTAAGGATGGATGAAAGGGGGCCGAGTTCTTAAGGCTTTAGAGAGGGTCCGATCCACCACGAGCTTATGAAAGAAGATGTTAAAGCCAGTATTTGGGTGAAATACTTTATTACTTTAATTCAAGAACGATAAAGAAAAAGCTGTGAGAAGGAGATCAGTGAGAGATAAAGAATAAAGAGCATCTTCTACACTGGAGAGAAGGTGGAAACAAGACTACAGTTACCGTCGTCTTTCGTTCTGCAGGTCTTCAGAAGCTCTTCCCTCTTTATGAATGTTTGCTCCCACTCACATATGATCTTCACAGATTCGTTTTCTACATGATCTCCTTAAGCTTCTCGATTGTTCTCTCCAGCTTCTGGAATTTTCTCAGAGGCTCCTGGAATATCTCCCTATTGAGCTTTTTTCTCACATGCCAAACCATAACCACCATTAGCACCACCAGCACTATCAGAACTATCAGTACAACTGCCCATGCTGGAAGAGGTGAACCTGAAACACAAACGGAGTGTTTAGTATTTAACATTGTTATTTATAGTGAAGATCTGCAGAACAATGCTTTCTCTAAACATGGTTTAAACATAAATACTCCTCACTGGTTTGTTCTTCAGTGTTCTTCATATTTCTGTCAATATCAGAAATCCTAAACTCCTACCTCGGACGATCACTTTATAGACATGAATGTAATCTTTCTTCCTGATGGTCCAGACGGTGTAAACTCCACTGTCAGTCGGATCCATCCCTCTCAGCTCCAGAACAGATGATAGAGAAGTTCTCAGAATGTATTCAGGTTTACAGTAAAGTGATCCTCCATCCACTGTGCAGATCTGACCACTCTTCCGTCCAGATTCATCTCTGCTGTAAAAAACCACCTCCACTGGATCGGACACGTGCAGATCCAGGAACAGAGATTCACCAGACTGTATCACAACTGCAGTCATCAGGGCTGAGGAGGAAACAATGGTCTGTGTGAGACCCTGTCTGTGTACCTTCACTCAATAATCAGATCACTGCAGAACATCTGATCATCAGGAATCAGATCAGCCTGATTCCATGCACTTGAGATATGGGAAACTCCAGGTGTACCTCAAGATCTCGTCTTGAAGACACAGATACACCGTGGTTGGTCTCATCTCCAGACCTGTCCCTGATTGAAAATGTGTGGACGCTATTGGACGCTCTATCAACACTCCACCCCTACCACACCATCTGCAGAACTGAGTGAGAACATTCAAGCTGCATGAGATGGATCATCACAGGACACCATTAGGAACCTCTACACCTCCATGCAGAGACGTCTGGCGTGTTGCGTTAAACCTGACGCCGTCCTGAGAGACACCACTTCTGTATGAGTAGATCAATAAATATTGATCAGATCAGACTACAGTTATCATCAGTTATTGATCCTGATCACCTTCATCTTCTTAAGGGACTGTTGCAAAAGTTTGTGAACCCCTGAACTACAAGATGAAGAATGATTAAATCTCCTGTTGTGTCATCGTCTCGCTGGTGGCTCTGTTAAAAACTGCTTGCTTATTGTCAGTACTTTGGTCCATTTCCTCACGTTTACAGAGTGAGAAATCAGAGAGAACCACTCTTAGAATCCGAGATCCACACTCGGAGGCTTTCTAGGCTTCATATCTCAGGATCGGAGTAACCTACTGACATGATCCTCACAACATAACCAACTACAAGACCCATCTAACCCTATCAAAATGATATAACTCGCCAAAATCATCTGATGATCCATTTCTGAGATGTGCAGGATTTGTTTACATCTCAAAGGAAGTAGGTTAAGATCTCCTGAAAATAGCGATCTGATATGTGTGAAATATTCCACCAAATGAGGTCAAAGGACACTCACGCTCAGTCTGAAGATAACTATAGCAGAGGTTCAATCCATCACAGTAACAGGTGTGCCAGTTCCTCTTCCTGAAATCAACTTCAGTGACGATAAGGGAGAAATTCCCCTTCAGGTACTGATCATGGATCATCTGATATCCCTCCTTCATTGATCTGCATGAAGTCTGATTGCACTCAGCCACAACATCAGAGGAGATGTTCCACTTGACCACACCAGAACATCTCTGAGAGCAGGGGAGAACAGCGTCCTGGTGGAACTTCACCCTCACTGAAGAAACAGGTGATTCAGATGCTGTAAAGGAGATGAAGAAAAGAAGGTTCCACATTAAAAATCAGTTTATCAGTCTGAGAACCAGCCTTCAACTGAATGAAGCACCTTCACCATCTTCAATGATCAGGACCCCACAGGACCACCACAGAGCAGCTATGATGTGGGTGGTGGGTCATTCTCAGCACTGCAGTCACACTGACATGGTGGTGGTGTGTTAGTGTGTGTTGCTGGTACGAGTGGATCAGACACAGCAGTGCTGCTGGAGTGTTTACACCCCTCAGTGTCACTGCTGGACCGAGAACAGTCCACCATCCAGAAATGTCCAGAGTCCTGAACCACTGCTACCAAAACTGTTGATCAAACCGATAAACCTGATGATGCTGAGAGTGGACACACTTACCAGTAGTGATTGTGATCAACAGTAAAAGCAGGACAGACTGAGCCATGCTGCAGGACTGCATCGCTGGACTATCAGAAGGAGACCTTCAGAAGATACAAGAAGCTCATTAAATACATATATTTAATCATCTGGACATCTGATCTTCACAGTATCTACATTGAGAGATGGAGGTGATCTAACTAAACACACACGACTGAAGAAACATCTTTAAACATCATTAATAGAAATATAATGTTCTTTATCTGAGGATAAAGTTAGGACACGCCCACATTCATTATAACTTAAAGGACTTTGGAGGAGACAATGTGCTTTGGACAGATGAATCCAAAGCTGAATTATTTGGACACAGTAACAGAAGACAAGTTTGGATCAAACCAAATACAGCATTTGAGCAGAAGAAGCTCATAGCAGCTGTGAAACATGGTGGTGGAGGTGTGATGGTTTGGAGCTGCTCTGCTGCAGCAGGGTGTGGAGATCTCTCCATCATAGAAACCACTATGAGATCTTTATTGTATCAGAGGGGGTTTGAGGAGAACGGAAGAGCGTCTGTACAAAGACTGACGCTGAAACATCACAGAGCTGAAAGAATTCCGCACGGAGGAGTGGGAACGTCTCTCTCTCTCTCTCTCTCTCTCTCTCTCTCTCTCTCTCATATATATATATATATATATATGGGTGAGTCAACCAGCTGCTTCCTGAATGACACATGTGAAACACACAGTCCTTTAAGGTTTCAGGGTGTGTCCTGCATGCTGCTGGAAGGACAACATGTCCAGGAAATGGGTGGAGCCTGGGAGAACGAGGAAATCAGAACAGCAAGTCTTTACTTTCTGTTTCTCCAGTATTTCCAACAGAAGAAATAAAGGTCTACAGTTTGGAAGTGTATCAGACAAACTCCACAGAAAGCTGTTCTGACCACACACACACACACACACACACACACACACACACACACACACACACAGCATAACCACATTAAAGTCCACAAACAAACACACACACACACACACACACACACAGCATAACCACATTAAAGTCCACACACACACACACACACACACACACACACACACACACACAGCATAACCACATTAAAGTCATATATACACACCACACCATATATACACATTAATGTACACTACAGACAGTACTGACCCTGTCCCTCATGTTCTTCTCTGTAATCTGTTCAGTGGTGCAGATGTTTACCTGCTCTTCCTGGAGCTCCTCCCCCTTTTACTTTCCATTTCTCCTCCCTCCCCCCTTTTCCTTTGAGGTTCTTTCCTCCCAATAAATATTAATGGAACTTTTCACAATGGAAAACAAAAATGAACAAAAGGGAAAGTTAGGGGACGAGAGGACAGAATCAGGTTCAGGTTCAGGTCCAGACATATGCATGACTGACATCCTGGAAGCAAAATTCCAGAAGAATACAGCAATGACATCTTTGTTTTGTTTTGTTGAGAACAGTATAAACATCTGAAGGTTTGAAGGCTCTCAGTTCACTGATAGAAACCCAAACCCTGATCCAGATCCAGCAGTTTGAGCTGGAACAATCAGACAGTCGTTCACACACAATCACACAAACCTACACATATAAAACACTCGGGCTTTATGAGAACATTTCTTCACTGACTTGGTCAGTGGTCGGCAGCACGATGGGCTCGCTGGTCTGGGAGTCTGGGAGTCTGGTGAAGGGGGTTCAACTCCTGCGAACAGTCCGATTATAGTTGGGGGTGTTCTCCCTGTGTCTGTAGCGCAGAGACAGACGGGCCGGGTCAACACCAGATGAATACATATCAAAAATATGATTTCTGAGCTGGAATGTAAAAGGTTTGAATCGTCCAGTTAAACGTTTAAAGATTCTCGTTGCCATTCTGATCAAAAATGGGTACTTTTTACTGCAGACAGTGTTATTGCAGATGTTCACAGCAGGTATCTGATTATTCAGGGTTCGTTTGTTAATTCTCCAGTACTTTTGATTCATATATATGTTCCAAACCACGATGACCCAACTTTTACTAATGAACTGTTTAGTTCTGTCCCTTTTTTAAATACCCAGAGTCTTATCACGGAGGAGATCTGAACTGAACGATCAACCAGAGTTTAGACCATTCTAGTCCACGTATACTCACTCCTTCTCAAAGGTCTCAGTCTATTTCTGAACTGGTATCCAGGTATGGTTTGATGGACCCGTGGAGATTTTACAATCCCAATAGTAAAAAATACTCTTTTTACTCTCATCCTCACCAGAGTCACTCACGGATCCACTGTTTTTTCTTCAATAGTTCACTTGTACCTACAGTTACTGTCACGGAGTCTCATCCTATAGTTATTTCTGATCGTGCACCGCTCTCGGTTGATATTAAATTTCCTAATTATCAGTCATCACCACCACGTTGGAGATTTAACTCACTATTGCTGTCAGACTCCGAATTCCATCCATTCATTTTGTCCTCTATTGATGAGTTTATTGATATGAATAAAAATGGTGACACTTCGTACTCCTTGTTGTGGGAAACCCTGAAAGATTACCTTCGGGGACAAATTATTTCCTACTCTGTCCACGCTAATAAAATTCATAAAAATAAGGTTCAATCCCTGTTGTCACAAATTGAGGAGGTGGATCTTTGATTGCTCTTGGCCCCGCCCCTATTTTATTGAAACGTCAGACTGAGTTTCAGGACAAATTCAATCTCATTACAACAAAGGAGGCAGAAAGGCTGCTGTTACACACTCGCAGTAATTATTATGAACATGGAGACAAACCATCTAGACTTCTGGACCCTCAGTTAAAGAGATATCATCCCGTCTTATTCCGGGCATTGAGGACAAATATTTGACATTCCGACCCTTTTTCTATTAATGTGACTTTTAAGTCTCACTACTGCAATCTTTATCGGTCCGAGTCCTCGGACTCTGAACTTATGTCCTCATTTCTGGATCCGTTGACTTTTCCTGCTGTCGATCCATTGAAAGCAGAGGATCTGAACTGACCGTTAAAGTTGGAAGAGATCGTAGGGTCAATTAAAGCTATGCAGTCCAGCGGGGCTCCGGGTCCAGATGGTTTTCCTGTTGAATTCTATAAAAAGTTTAAATTCATTTCCTGGATGAAGCTGCTGTGTGCATCTCCAAAGGCCAGCGTACAGACCAATAGTAATCATTCTGAATATTTCTGTTTATACCGTGGGACCAGACAGGGTTGTCCCCTTTCAATCCAACCCTTGTCAATCGCACTTAAATGTCTCAGATGGTTTGAAGGAATTTCTCTCTCGGGTATAGAATTAAAATGATCTTTATATGCAGACGATTTCTTACTATATATTACTAATCCAGTCGAGTCTCTTCCCTCAATACTGTCTCTCCTGAATGAATCTGGATCCTTTTCTGGCTAGAAGGTAAATGTTCACAAGAGTGAATGTTTTCCAGTTAATACTTTGTCAGTGAAGCTGAATCCTTCAACTATTCCCTTCAGTTTTGCTCCCTCTGGGTTTACGGATTCAGGGATTCATGTCACTCCCACTTTATCCTCTCTTTTTTCTTCAAATGATACCCCTTTACTGAATAAGCTCTAAATACATCTCCAGAGATGGAGAGCTCTTCCATCAACACTGCTGGGGAGAAGAAATACAATTACAATGAGAATTTTGACTAAATGTCTTTTTTTATTTCAGACAATCCCTTTATACTTTCCTAAAATTGTTTTAAGACTTTAGATCAATGAAGTACCACGTTCATCTGTGATGGTAAAACACCAAGAATAAGACCATCCTGATTAAGGTGTCAGGTCGGACGGTGGCCTTTCCCTTCCCAATGTTTTGTATTATTACTGGTCAGTAAACATTCACAGGGTGATGTTCTGGTTTCAGTCTCCAGATGTTCAGTGGTGTAAAGTGGAGATGGCTGCTTGCTCGTCATCGGGACTCGCTTTACTTACTTCCCCTTTACAAAGTCGGATTTCACAACATTCCACTAATCCTTTAGTCATTTCTACTCTTCGTATATGGTTCCGATTCAGACTCCATTTTCACTTTAGCTCTCCATCCATGATGATGTCAATTTTAAATAATCCTGCATTTCCTCCAGCTTTGAGTGACCCTTCTTTTAGGATTTGGCGTGAGAAGGGTATTGTCTCGTTTAAGGATCTGTTTTTAGCAGCTTTGTGCAGCTGGCTTGTGATTCTGATCCCATCACATCTATTTAGGTGTTTTCAAGCTGGACACTGTGTACTTTCATTATTTCACAGAGATACCCGACTCCTAGTGACTCAGCCGTGGGACCAACTTCTGTCCCTGGACACGTCCCTAAAATCCAATATATCCAAAATATCTTCATGTGTAATGTCGTGGGACAGACGTTAAGAAGGCCTGGGAGGACGAGCTGGGTATGGTCTTTACAGACGAATGGTGGGACAGGGCTGTAAATAAAATAGGTTCTAGTGCACCCTGTGCTCGGCTTCAGCTAATTCAATTTAAGGTTCTGCACAGGACTCACTGGTCTAAGAGTCGACTATCTAAGATCTGTCCCAATTCTGTTAATGATCAGTGTGATAGACGCTCGTCCTCACCTTCTAACTTAAGCCATATGTTTTTTTTTTTGTGCTACTCTTTGTAAATTCTGGTCAGATTTTTTTTAAATTATGTCCAAGGTCTTACATATTAACAGATGTTTCATCTTTTATAGCTTTATTTGACTAATAATACATTACGGATCACGAGGGCTCAGTCGGAGATCCTCCTGTTCACATCTATATTAGCAAGACGTCGTATCCTTCTACTGTGGAGATCTGCAGACCCGCCCTCAATCTCATACTGGCTCCAAGATGTTATGAATGACCTCAGATTAGAGAAAATAAGATTTACTCTTAAAGGAAAGACTCTTAAATTTTTCAGAAATGGAACTCTTTTCTGTCTTATTTCACGTCACTCAATATCTTACCAAAAGATGAACTTCCCCCAAAGGTTATGTGGGTTTTTGTTTTTTTTTGTTTTGTGTTTTTTTGTTTTTTGTTGATGTGTGAAAGGTTTGTGGGTATTTTAGGGTTCAAATAAAAAATGGGGAGACATTGTTTTTGTTCTTTATATATATATATCTGATATCTGTATGTTGTACAAACTCAATAAAAAAAAAAATAAACAAATAAATTAAAAAAAAAAAAAAAAAAAAAAAAAAAAAAAAAAAAAAAAAGGCTTTACAGCGTTAATACTTACAGCCACTTTTAGTGGAACATTGTTGTTGATCACCCGTTTTTACCAGAGCATCAAAGTCTGGTGTTAGTTTTGTTGTGGAAATTCTCAGAACAGATCTGAGATGTTCATCACTCATCTGGGATCTGTGGGGTGCTTTGTTGGTGTTCATCACTCTAAATGTCTCTTCACACACACACACACACGTAGAGCCAAACACCACCAGGATCCTCTGTGTCGTCTTCTGGATGTTTGGAAATGTGTCTGTGCTCAATGAAGCAGAGAACTCGTCCAGTTTAAGAGAGCTGAACTTCTCCTTTAAGTGTCACAGTGTCTCCTTTACGTCTGGTCTACATGAATCACCTGCCCCATCACCTTCCCCAGTCTCAAGGCCATAGCTTTTGAGAGCAGTTTGTAGTCGGTACACAACAGGGAGACGGGGCGCCAGTTCTTGAGGTCGGTCAGGTCGCCTTTTTTTGGGGAGTAAGGTGAGCACCGCCCTCCTGCAGATCGTTCTCCATTCCCCGGAGAGCATCGTGCAACTCCCCCAGGGAGAGCTCAGTGTCCAGCAGTTCAGCCGCCCTGTGTGTGAGCTTGGCCACACCTCTGAAGAATCTGCCCTGCACCTCCGGTGTCCGACCACCCGCTCTTATACAGCTCTGAGAAAAAGCTGACTGTCCGCTGGTGGATTTCAGAAAACTCCATCAAGAGACGCCCCGAAGTAGACCGAACAGCGTGCATAAACCTTTTCTGTCCTTTATGCTCAAGACTAAAAAGAACTTCTAGACAGGGCATCCAACCCAGTCACGCACTGAAAACGTGATCGGACCAGCGCCCCTCTGGCCGTCAGAGTCCCCGGCCTCAGCCACAACCCTTGACCTCCTTTGGTCTGTTACGGCCTTGACCTGACATCTTTCTTCACCTCTGAGAACCTTAAAAACAGTGTCATCCTCCATCACCACCTCGACTTCAGTCTCCATTCTAACATAGTTGTGTCCCAGCACAACTGTCCTCTACAGCCCCGTCCTGCCCATCAGAGACAAGGAGCTTGTCTATAGTGTATACATACATGTATATATGTATGTATATATTATTGTATTAGTGTAATGTTTCTTGGCAACGTTGTTAAAAGAACAGTCATAACAAAATTGAATTGAGAGATAGATAGGAGAGAGAGAAACAGAGAGAGAGAGAATTGGAAGTATAATGGTCTCTTAAGCTGCTTCTTTGTGACACCGAAGCTCTCTGATTCGTGTTATTGGTTCCATTTCGATGAAATCCATTCTGGTGTTCTACATAATCCACTCCTCGTCTGGTCTCTTCTGGATTTCACAGCCACACTACTCCCTGAGGCAGCGAGGCAGCCACCAACAGTGCAGTGCACGGAATCACCCACTCTGGCAGCGCTGCTCCCTGACAGATCACAGGCTGGCAGTCTATAAAACAAACATTCAGATAAAAGGTGAGGAAGGTGGCAAACCATTCAGCAGCTATTATTCTGGTACGTTCTTGATGCTTGCACTCCATGACTGTGACACCACTGTGCTGTGACTTTATAGATCTATCTGCTGTGTTTATAAAGACACTCTCAGCTCAGAACAGTGACATTAATTCCTTCTTACACACTTTATTTAAGGTCCAAACTGACGCCTGTACATTACAATTTCAGTCAGTTGGTCACTAATCTTGCTGTTTTTCTCCTGCATGGTCAGTCTGACCGTGAAACATCCTGTTCTTCAGAAAATATAACCTTACTGTGTCTTAATGTTTGTGAGGAACTAATAGCGATGTTCAATCAGCAGCTTCACGATACGATACATCAATATCACGCTTAACCAAACATTTTACCTCGATTACGATCAATGAACGATTATTCTATATCCTGCAGCGTCTTCATTAAAGCCAAAACATGTCCAAATGTGTTTTAAAAGGTAATAAATGGACACAAAAAACAAATGACCATCAGTTAGAGGTTCTGAATGTCGGTTCAGGATCTATAGAGTGGACTGTAATACATACTGGATTCAGCATCAAGGGCGGCTCCGGTAGAGCTTTAATGCCATCTGACCAAATGCTCCAGATCCATCTCCACCATCTGATAAACATACCACAACAAGATCACAAAGATCAGATTCAGTGTTAACCTCCAAAGATCAGATCTGGTAAGTGAACCTCCTAAAGATCAGGATTCAGCAGTGAATCCCCCTACAGACTGGGACCCAGCAGTGAACCTCCTACAGATCAGATTCAGCAGTGAACTCCCAAAGACTGATTCAGCAGTGAACTCCTAGCATCAGATTCAGTGCTTTCTAACCTCCTAAAGATCAGATTCAGCAGTGAACCTCCCCAGATCAGATTCAGCAGTGAACCTCCCAAAGGTCAGATTCAGCAGTGAACCTCCAAAGGTCAGATTCAGCAGTGAACCTCCCAAAGGCTGGGATTCAGCAGTGAACCCTCAAAGGCTGGGGATTCATGAACCTCCTAAAGGTCAGATTCAGCAGTGAACCTCCTAAAGGTCAGATTCAGCAGTGAACCTCCTAAAGATCGTAGTGAACCTCCTAAAGATCAGATTCAGCAATGAACCTCCTAAAGATCAGATTCAGCAGTAAACTTCCTACAGACTGGGGATTCAGCAGTGAACCTCCCACAGATCAGATTCAGCAGTGAACTCTCCTACAGATCAGATTCAGCAGTGAACTCTCCTACAGATCAGATTCAAGAGTGAACCTCCCACAGATCAGGATTCAACAGTGAACTCCTACAGATCAGATTCAGCAGTGAACCTCCTACAGATCAGATCTTAGCAGTGAACCTCCTAAGCAGACTGGATCCAGTGAACCTCCTACAGATCAGATCTCAGCAGTGAACCTCCTACAGATCAGATTCAGCAGTGAACTCTACAGACTGTAGATTCAGCAGTGAACCTCCTACAGATCAGATTCAGCTCTTATACAGCTCTGAGAAAAAGCTGACTGTCCGCTGGTGGATTTCAGAAAGCTCCATCAAGAGACACTCCGAAGTAGACCGAACAGCGTGCATAAACCTTTTCTGTCCATTTTTACGCTCAAGACCAAAAAAGACCTTAGACGGGACATCCAATTCAGTCACGCACTGAAAACGTGATCGGACCAGCGCCCCCTTCGCTGTCAGAGTCCTCGTCTACCACACCCTTGACCTCCTTTTTGGTCTGTTGATGGCCTTTGACCTGGACATCTTTCTTCCATTTCAGAGGAACCTTAAAAACAGTGTCATCCTCCATCACCACCTCGACTTCAGTCTCCTGTACCCCTAACATAGCTGTGTCCCAGCACAACTGTCCTCTACAGCCCCGTCCTGCCCATCAGAGACAAGGAGCTTGTCTATAGTGTATACATACATGTATATACGTATGTATATATGAGTATATGTATATATATATATATATATTATTGTATTAGTGAACCTGCTGTAGATGAGATTCAGCAGTGAACCTCCTGTAGATGAGATTCAGCAGCTCTGCTTAGTTTAGCATCTCCAATCTTCAGCACTGATGAAAAGGTTCTGCTAACAATGAAGTTCCTCTCACACTGATGGAGGAGGTCCGAGGTTTGCAGTGAGACAGTGTCAGACTGTTAATGGTGTACTGAATCCGAAGCAGTGGAGAGGATGATCTACTCAGAGGGTCTAATCTGGATAACCCACATTATTACTCATAACACCACCACTCTTCCTGACTCTGCTGGTGGGTCATTTTGACTTGAATCATTTTCAGAAAAAGGTTCTCCAAACTCCACCTTTCCTCTGTTTTTAGGAGCTGCTGATGTTAATACAATCTCTATAACTTGTATACACAGTCCAAAACCACTCTAAACTCAAACCTTGGACATCCACAGTGTAGGTGCGGAGGACCTCCTCGTTCCTGATGTCCCAAACAGCATAAACTCCACTATCGGACGGCTTCACTCCTCTCAGCTCCAGAGCAGAGACAACCAAAGTTCTGCGCGAGTATTCAGGTGTACACTCTGCGAATCGCCCGTCCACTGTACAGATCTGACCACTGCTGTTGTATCGAACCTCCACAGACTCTGGTGTGTCCAAATCCAGCAGGAGAGACTGTCCAGACTTTATCTGGACTGGAGTGTTCAGAGCTGAAGAAAGGAAAAACGGTTATTTACAAAACGGATTCAGACCTAAATCACACTTTCTCTCAGTGATGGTCAGTGGAAGACACTTACTTTCAACCTTAAGAGCCACATCACAGACGTCTTTACCATCACAGTCACAGGTGTATCGAGCTCGCTTACTGAAATCAGCGTCAGTGATGTTGAGAGAGAGATCTCCATTCAGGTACTGATCATGGATCATCTGATATCCCTCCTTCATTGATCTGCATGACGTCTGATCACACTCAGCCAGGACAGAGGTGGAGTGTTTGTGCGACACCCTCCAGCTGACCACTCCAGAACATCTCTTGGAGCAGGGGAGGATAGCAGGGTCATGGAGCTTCACCTTCACTGAAGGAAAAGCTGCTTCAAATCCTGAAAGATGGACAAAAGGGAAAAAAGGTCTAAGGTCCTCTTCAGTGGTCAGCAGATCCAGTCACATGTTTCATTACAGCACGGCTCTGACGGTGTGAATGACGTTCCTGACACCTGACTCAACCAATCAGCTCATTAACAAGCCCCATTAGATTTGACGGGGGTGTGTTAAACCATTTTAGGCTGAACTACGGTGTCGTGAAAAAGTATTCATACCCCTTGAACTTTCACACATTACTCCCACAAACTTAAATGTGCTTTGCTGGGATTTTATGTAACAGACCAACACCAGCAGTGACACCGTGGTTCACCGTCTTCTGCTTCTACCCAAATTTGGCAGCGACTGAGTTGGTGTGAATCTGTACTCAGTAGCAGTGATGTGATTCGGTCAGTTCCATCCCGATCTGTCCAAAATGTGCTTAAACACTCTGATCAGGCAGAATGGACAGACCTTATTTACACACTTAGTTCCAAAAGAAAGCTGATAATACACAGAGCAATTCCTTTTCCCCTCTAAATTCTACACTCAAAACCCCGCGATGACAAAGTGAGAAAACATCCCCACAGCTTGATGCTGCCACCACCATGCTTCACTGTCCGAATGGTATTGGCTAGATGATGAGCAGTGCCTGGTTCCCTCCAGACGTTCAGTCTTTTGGTTTCTCGTGTCTGAGAGAACATGTATGGCTGTATGGTCTGTTATATCGTAGGAGCAGTACACACAAACGTAAGAAAGAATGTACAAAAAAAGCTGTGCAACCCAGTGCTGAAGATCAAACTGACCACACAGCTGCTGCAGCAGGATTTAAACATATGGACTAAAACTGGAACTACATCATCATCCTTAAAACGTCCCACTTTGTGCCGAGGTGAACGTGAACGTTCAGCTTGTTTCATCACCTACAAAGCTCATATATCTCTGAGAGTTCACACTTACCAGCAATAATGGACAAAAAGATCAGGACACACACAGTAGATCTGCGAGGCTTCATGGCTGACCTACAGAGACAAACACACCTTCAGCTTTGCTGAGCTCAGCCTGTGACCATCCATCACCAACCCGTCCTCAGACCCATGACTGAGCGCTTAAGGACTGAATGCAAGCTGTGACTCTAGATCAGGGGTCGGCAACCTTTAACACCCAAAGAGCCGTTTGGAGCCGCTTTCCACGGAAAATAAAACACTCAGAGCTGCAAATACTTAGAGATCGAAAATGAAGACAACACTGTAGATGCTGCTTTACGCCAAGTTAAAGGTCTCTTTCAAAGGAATTAAAAAATAAACTTAAATGATCCATGTAGAAAACCAAAGCAAAAAAAAAAAGGATGAGCCATCATCCTTATATCGCCTTTGGGCTTCAGGACTTCTGCTCCTGGAGTTCTTTGATCAATACTTTGTTGAAGTCTTTAGCCCCTTTAACTTCTTTTTCACCTTTCCACACACTTGCTCTTCTCAAAAGACATAGTGTGTTCTGATATATATCCTATGGATATCTGCAAACCCGAAGATGCAACCAGGAGCCAGTTTTCTCTCGTATTCGAGAGAGGAGCTGCTGGCCCTGAGAACAAAGGCACACGCCGGGATACGACACCCGATCCCGGAGGAACTGCGAAGGAGAGCCCGGGGCTGCAAGGCCGGTGCTAAGCTAAAGGCTAAGCTAGCGGACAACCGGCGGCGCTGCAAACCGTCCGTCCCCTCCATCATCATGGGGAACGTGAACTCGCTGCCGAACAAGATCGACGAGCTGTCTGCCCTCAACAATCAGCGGATTTACAGAGAGAGCAGCTTGTTAATCTTTAGAGACATGGCTAACCCAGCTCGTACCGGATGCTAACGTGGACCTGCGGGGCTTCACTACCGTGAGAGCCGACAGAGACACCAAAGCCTGCGCGAAGAGCAAAGGTGGGGGGCTGATCATCTACAGTCGCTGGTGTAACCCTGGCCATATCACTGTTAAGAAGGTCTTGTGTTGTCCGGATTTGGAGCTGTTAGCCTCCGACCCTACTATGTTCCCGCTTGAATTCAGTCACGTGATCGCCGTCTGTGTGTACATCGGCTCCAGAGCAGACGCAGCCGCTGCATGTGAGCATATATGTTCTGTTATGGCAAGGTTGCAGTCACAACACCCTGAGGCGAACACCCAGGAAAGCAGCAGGGCCTGACAAGGTATGTCCTCGACTGCTGAAGGCCTGCGCTACAGAACTGGCTGAGCCAATCCAGCGTCTCTTCAACCTCAGCCTGCAGGTGGGGAGAGTGCCTACCCTCTGGAAGACATCATGCATTGTTCCGGTTCCAAAAAAGAACCGGCCAAGTGACCTGAATGACTTCCGGCCTGAGGCACTAACTTCCCATCTGATGAAGACGCTAGAGCGGCTCTTCCTCTGTCTCCTCAGACCCCAGGTGCAACACACCCAGGATGACCTACAGTTCGCGTACCGGGCAGGTGTTGGCGTGGAAGACGCAATCATCTACCTGCTACATCGAGCCCACTCGCACCTAGATAAGGGGAACAGCACAGTGAGGATCCTGTTTCTGGACTTCTCAAGTGCTTTCAACACCATCCAGCCCCTTATGCTTCAGGACAAACTGATCCGGATGCGAGTGGACCCCTGCCTGGTCACCTGGATATCCAGCTACCTCACTGACAGGCCACAGTATGTCAGGCTGAAGGACATCACCTCTGACACTGTGATCAGCAGCACCGGAGCACCCCAGGGCACAGTGCTGACCCCTCTTCTCTTCACCCTGTACACGGCAGACTTCTGCTACAACTCAGATCTGTGTCACATCCAGAAGTTTGCTGATGACACAGCCATAGTTGGGTGCATCAGGGATGACAGTGAGGAGGAGTATCGGAGCCTGGTGAGGGACTTTGCAGCCTGGTGCCACAGGAGTTATCTGCAGCTCAACATTTCAAAGACCAAGGAGCTGGTCATTGACTTTGGGACGTCCAGACCAAAGTCACAACCAGTTCTGATCGAGGGAGATGAGGTGGAGGCTGTGGACTCCTACAAGTTCCTCGGGCTGTGGCTGGACAGAAAGTTGGATTGGTCATGTAACATCGACCACCTGTACAGAAAAGGACAGAGCAGGCTGTACTTTCTGAGGAGACTACGGTCCTTCAACATCTGCAGGAAACACCTGTGGATGTTTTATCAGTCCGTGGTCGCCAGTGTCCTGTTCTACACACAGGCTGGATAAACTGATCAGGCGGGCTGGCTCTGTGGTTGGCACAAAGCTGGACTCTTTGGTGTCGGTGGCAGAGAAGAGGACTCTAAAAAACTGCTGGACATTATGGACAACGCCAGTCATCCTCTACACTCTGTCATCAGCCACCAGAGGAGCCTGTTCAGTGAGAAACTGCTCCTTCCCAAGTGCAGGACCAATAGACTTAAAAACTCTTTTGTCCCGCACGCCATCAGACTGTACAACTCCTCTCTGGGTGAGAGGAGGGACAACAGGAGGATTAAGGATGGGAACGAGTAGGATCTGAACCAGCTGAACCAACAGTCAACAGCTAACAGCAACCTGCAACCACCACAACACACTGGACTCTTTGTGCAATAAACAGTTTTCAAGTGCAATAATAATAATGTGCAAAACACCCTCCTAAAGGACTCTTTTTTCTCCTACAGGACTCTTCTTTTTTTTCTGCTGCACTATTATCTATATTTTATATTGTAATATAGTCTGTATATTATATATTCTTTATATTTATATAGTGCTGCTTACTTCTACTAAATTATTTGTTTTTCTCTGCCTATCTTCTGCTTTCTGTACTTATGCTGCTACTGGAACCTTAATTTCCCTGAAGGAACCCTCCCAAGGGATCAATAAAGTTCTATTCTATTCTATTCTACAAGCTGGGCACCTGTTTTTGGGAAGGTTCTGCCATTCTTCTTTGCAGAACCTATCAAGCTCCTTCAGAACCCCTGTGCAGAGCATCTGCAGATCGGGGCTGTACAAAGTCACTTTCACCTTTACAGATCTGTAATCTGAGTCTGTGAGCGGGGTGTGTTTTTAACATAGGGTTTATGGTGGGATTAGTGGTGGGACAGTAAACCTGCTCTGGTGTTTATGGTGGGGTTAGTGGTGGGACAGTAAACCTGCTCTGGTGTTTATGGTGGGATTAGTGGTGGAATAATAATGAAATAAGATGCAGAAACACTCGCTGATGATTCCTTATTTACTTACACATAAAAGTAAAAACCCTACCGTACACGGTGAGGGAGAGCAGCAGGAGTTCTGTCTCTCACAGAGCTGTTCGCCTGTCTCTAAACAAGACTCTTACTGTGGTGTACAGCAGCACAGTCTCCCTCACCGTGTTTGGTGGCTTTGACTGATTTTTACTTTTCTGTTAATGCTCAGAAAAATGAGAACTTAGGACTGTTCCTTATAAAAATCATGTCCATGTCAGTCTCTGTCTTAAAGAGCCCAGGTACTGTGTTTGGGTCAGCACTGACAGGAGAGCAGAGGTGGTCAGTGTGGAGTGTGGACTTTTAAATAAGTGTAATGATTAAAGTAAGATCTAATGAAGTAAAGCAGTTACTGGCAGAGTGGAGGGTGTGGGTGATTCCAGTGAGTCCAGCACCTTTATGGGAAATGATCTTTTATTCTTCAGTATCATTTCCTGTAAACATAACTGGTGATGAAATGAATGGTCACAGCCCGTAACTCACTCCAGCATGTGTGATGAGAGGTTTCTGAACTGCTTGATTCTGCAAGATCTGACTAATGACTGAGATGACAAAGAAGGTCGTTTTATCCCCAGGTGGGAAATTTCTGCGTGGAGTTTGCATGTTCTCCCCATGTTCCTCTGGGTACTCTGGTTTCCCCCACAGTCTAAAGACGTGTGCGGTAGGTGAATTGGTGACTGTAAAGCGGCCCTTAGTGAGTGAGTGAGTGAGTGTGTGTGTGTGTGTGTGTGAGAGAGAGAGAGAGAGAGAGAGAGAGAGAGAGAGAGAAAGAGAGAGAGAGCGAGAGCGAGCCCGATGATGGAGTACTGTCCTGTCTAGGGTTGTTTCCTGCCCTTGCTCTCAGAGTTCCCCTGTGACCCTTTTCAGGAACAAACATTTAGAAAGTGGATGGATGACTCAGATGAGTGACAGTGAAAAGATCTCATTGCTCATTAAATAAAACTGCATTTATTTAACAGTAAATTTAGCAATAAATTAAAAATAAAGCAAAAGAATAGAATAATAGATTTGACAAGAAAAAAACATTTATTTTAAATAAGCAATAAATCAAACAAAGAATAAAGCAAAATGTGTAAAAATAAAAAGAATTAAGATCAAGTTAAAAGTTACAGTTACGATATAAAGAATAGCCGTCAGTGTGTTGTGTAGAGCACCAGTTTGCCATTTGTGTTGTGTTTAAGTCTTCTACACAACACCAGGCAGTGATGGTAAACGGTGTGTGTACCTGCGTAAATGTAGTGTAACAGTAAACCCTGTGATCAATAAAATCTCATCCAAGATGTTAAAACAGGAACAAAGTATAGATCACAGATCCCCTAGTGAGCAAGCCAAATGGCAACAGTGCAGGAGAAACTCCCTCAGAGCTGGAGGAAGAAACCTTGGGAGGAACCAGGCTCGGGACCATCCTCTGGTCAATCTACTCATACACAGTTAGGGGACACTGGACCCCCACACCTCTGTTCTATTACTCGGGTACTAAAGTAATGTTAATCCTCTGGTGGACAGAATATTAACAGTAGATTTCTACAGTTGGTGATGGTGGGTGAGCAGCTAGTCCATGGCAGTGTGGGAAACTAGTCCAGGTCCAGTAGGTGGAAGGTGGAGAGCCAATGTAAACATGTATCAGGGGAGCTTGGAGTCCTTCTCAGGTGGGGCAGAAGAACTTGGGGTTTGGACCTAATCAGTTCTGGCTGGTGGGTCATCGTTAACTCGGAAAAGATACAGAGATGAATTAGTTTGAAATTTAAAAAGAGAACAGAGAACGTAAACATTACCAGAGTGTGGCGAGTGACTCCGGCAGATCTGACTATAACAGCGTAACTAAGGAGAGAACCAGAAGAACATTAACATGGGAGCATCCTGAAACATTGGCGTCTAACTGCTCCACCGTCACAAACCAGAGTGATCGCGAGAAGGAGTCAGACGGCAGCACCAACATCCCAGTTTACCATAAAACCCTATGTCCATGAACCCCTGGATCTGCAGCCTGTAACTAAGCTAAGACATTAATGACCAAATGCTGCTGAACAGGTGAGTTTCAGTGGAGACCTGAAGACTGAGACAGTGTCTGAGTCCTGAATATTATCTGGAAGGTGATTCCAGAGCTGGGGGTCTTTGTGAGAAAAGGCTCGTCCCCTGCTGAGGTCTTCAGAAATCTGGAACTAGTAGGAAGCAGCTCCCTGTGATCTGAGTGATGGTGATGTTCATAAAGGTGGATTAGATCCTGTAAGTATTCAGGAGCGAGTCCGTGTCGGGTTTATCTGTAAGTAAAAGAATTTAATAATCAATACAGAATCTGACCGTCAGTCAGTCCAGCGCTGATAGTATTGGACTGATGTGGTCAGATGTTCTGGGTTTAGTCGGACTCTGGCTGCAGCATTTTGAACTAACTGAAGATGAACTACAGTCTGTAATTATAGAACTACAAAGAGCTCCTGTGTGATCAGAGGAGATGATAGGACGGACAGAGAGGAGAAATAAGGAGATGTTCATAATGTTATGGCTGATCAGTGGTTGATCAGTGTCTATTGGCTTATGTTGTTTAGATATTTAACTGTGCAGTGCAGTGACTACATTACCATGCTGCACATTGAACATTATGATTGTGCAGTAAGTTCATGTGGTCTCTCAGCCAGCTGAGGTCCTGTTTGGAATTCACCATGGGACATTCCACAGACAATGTGTGTTAAACCCCTACAGAAAAAACAAGCATTCAGGGGACCCATCTGACTGTTACTATGACTACTGGTGTGGACAGTGTCTAAATTGAAATAACTGGAAAACCAACTCAGGAACTCCAGCCAGCCTCCAGATCCATCTGCAGTTAGGAGCAGAATTACCCAGCTGGAAAACCCACCATCCTTCATCAAACTTCATGAGTTAAAGCTGTTATTAGTGCCACTACAGTGCAGTGTGAAGGTCTACCAACCTCTTACTGGAGCAGGTGAGAAGTTCAGCTCTCTTAAGAGAGGTAGAGCAGTTAAATGGGTGCAACTTACCTGAGCAGCTGCAGGAGTCAGAGAGTGTCCAATGATGGAGATTCTAGGGTTGTCCTACAATGTCTAGTTTGTCTTTCGTAGTCCCAGAAGCATATGATGTAAAGTGCTGCTATTCCTGGTCATCCACACCTCAAGTGTCCAATCAGTCACCTGCCAGTGGGAAACTTCTGGGGTTGTATTCCCCATTGTAACAGTCATCAAACCTAGTTTGTCCTAAAGTCAATTGAGCGGGATCTTCAGGGCGCGGAGATGAAAGTCTCCACTGCAGTGATCCCATGCTGATGTCTTCCGGTGTAGTTTCTCATCCAGTGTAGTGTCCATCAGCATCCATAGCTCATCTCTGGCTGGTGGTTTGCATCACAACATCTGCTCCATGCAAACTCCACTGGCTTTCATCATGACTGCGTGCTGGGTCCTCCTCTCTTCTCACTCTACGCTCATTCTTTAGGTGACGTAATACCTTCTCATTGGTTTTCTCACTCTCAGACACCCAGGTCTCAATTTACACCTCACATCTCGGCTGATAGGTTAACAGTCCAGTTAAGGCATGTGTGTGCTGTGTTTTAAGGCTGAGCAAAACCAGATCAGACCAGTTCACAGAGCTCTCAGGAACAGGAGGTCTATCAGACTTGCTCCTGGTCTTTAGGGGAAATGCACATCATCTCCCGTTCTGAACTGTGATGAGTCTGTTCGTTCTGGAAGTTTTGAACTCCATTCCTTTTTGATTCCCCCTGGAGACACTGAATCTGTCTCCACAGACAGCTGAGTACCATTCCTAATACGAGTACCATGTTTGTGACCACTAGTACTGCCACCACCCACTCTGGAGCACAGTATCTGTGTGGAACTGGCTGCTCATCTACAACAGAGACAAAGAACCACAAAAGAAAGTCA
This sequence comes from Acestrorhynchus altus, assembly GCA_034509495.1. Taxonomy (NCBI): domain Eukaryota; kingdom Metazoa; phylum Chordata; class Actinopteri; order Characiformes; family Acestrorhynchidae; genus Acestrorhynchus; species Acestrorhynchus altus. Next base: position 244,562 of record CM067522.1, on the reverse strand, counting down.
ATGCAATAATAAATAAATACACACCCATATATCCCATCAGCCACAACATTAATACCACCTGCCTCATAATGAGCTCTGACCCATCAACACATGGACTCCACAAGACCTCTGAAGGTGTGCTCTGGTATGTGCATGAAGGCTAACGTTATAGCAGACCCTTTAAGTCCTGGACGTTGTGAGATGGGACCTCCAGGAGCATCAGTGAGCCTTGTGACCCAAAACCCTGTCACTGTGTGGTAACCTGCTGCCTTTAATTTCACCTGGCAGTGGTGTTAATGTTATGGCTGACTGGTATATTTACACAAAGCAAGCATTTAACTGGGAACACCTGTACAACTAATCAGTCATGTACTTGACTAATCAGCCAATCATAGCAGCAGTCACAATTATTAAATATCTTTAAAAATAGGCTGTAGTCCAGGAACCCCTGGAGGCCCAGGCCAGGTCACACTCGTGCGAATGAGAAGTGCAAATCACCACTCAAAACAGTTCTGGAGGCAGTTCTACCTCTGAGGCAGAACAAATGCAATTGCCTCAGACATTAACCAAATCATTTACACTGAAAAAATGAAAGAAATGATTTGACTGAACAGGCCGTGTAACCAGTACATCTGTGATACGTACCAGACTGACCTTCGTTAAGGTCACTCGGTTTAAGCTGTGCTTTGGGATCACAGTCATCTGAAAAAAAAATCACAGCATTATCAATATCATGATGCAAAATCTCACTGTGCAGATCAATACTTTAGCAGTTCCAGGAATAAACACTGCTGTCCTGCTAGAGTCAGATTAAGAACCCCATTCTTCACAGCTCACATCAGCCAGGACGACTGTACCAGTGGATTCTTACTGGATACATAATATATTAGTCCAGACTCTCTGACCAACTCTGAGAGTAATGAAGTAGCGTATACTGGTCAGAGACTCGGTCTGACCGACTCTGAGAGTGATCTAGTAGCGTATACTGGTCAGAGACTCGGTCTGACCGACTCTGAGAGTAATCTGGTAGCGTATACTGGTCAGAGACTCGGTCTGACCCGACTCAGAGTAATCTAGTAGTGTATACTGGTCAGAGACTCGGTCTGACCGACTCTGAGAGTAATCTGGTAGCGTATACTGGTCAGAGACTCAGTCTGACCGACTCTGAGAGTAATCTGGTAGCGTATACTGGTCAGAGACTCGGTCTGACCCGACTCAGAGTAATCTGGTAGCGTATACTGGTCAGAGACTCGGTCTGACCGACTCTGAGAGTAATCTAGTAGTGTATACTGGTCAGAGACTTGGTCTGACCGACTCTGAGAGTAATCTAGTAGAGTATACCGGTCAGAGACTCGGTCTGACCGACTCTGAGAGTAATCTAGTAGTGTATACCGGTCAGAGACTCAGTCTGACCGACTCTGAGAGTAATCTAGTAGTGTATACTGGTCAGAGACTCAGTCTGACCGACTCTGAGAGTAATCTAGTAGTGTATACTGGTCAGAGACTGGTCCACAACTCCCATCAATCCCATCCAAAACCAATAAAAATGAGTAGGACAGAAACTGGATGAACCCAGTATGTACTGGAGGCTACCCGTTTCAAAAAACACTAAACTCGTACCTTTGACGTTCAGTGTGTAGATATGAATGACCTCATCGTTCCTGGTGTCATGGATTGAATAAACTCCGGTATCCGACTCCGTTATTCCTCTCAGTTCTAAAGAAAGTGATGTCCTCTGAGTGTATTCAGATTTACACTTCAGTGAGCGATCATCTACTGTACAGAGCTGAACACTGGATCCTCCAGCTTCCTCTGTTCCATGATACATGAGCCCCAATGTTTCCAATACATCCAACTTCATCACCAGAGATCCACCAGGCTTCATCAGAACTTTAGTCCTCAAGGCTGAGGAGACAAACACAATCAGGACATTCATTCATGGAGTTCAATTCTCCATCAAATCACAGCATTTTCACCAGTCTGATTCTGTCTGTGGTAGACACTTACGCTCGATCCCCAACTGTAGATCACAGACATCAGTTCCGTCACAGTCGCACAGGTACCGGCCTCTTTTAGAAAATCCAGCTTTAATGATGATGAGAGAGAGATTCCCCTTCAGATACTGATCTCGAATCATCTGATATCCCTCCATCGATCTGCATGACGTCTGATCGCATTCGGCCAGTATATCTTTGGGTTTGTGGAACGCCGTCCACCTGGCTACTCCAGAACATCTCTCATCTCGGCAGTTGAGAACAGCCGAAGCATGGAGCTTGACCATGGCCTTGGTCTTCACAGGATTTGTTTCTGAAACTGAAGGAGGAATTAAGAGAGAGAAACTGGGGTGAAGATGAAACACCAGCAGCAGATCAGGAAGATCCTAAATCAGTGGTAGATCACACTTACCAGTAGGGATGATCAGGATGAGCAGGACAAAGGCAGCACTCCAGGACATCATGCTTTTGGTTTGAGGAGAACACTCATCGGCTGAGAAAGTCCAGAAAGTCTCATCTCCCTTCTCCCATCCTGCAGCCCGAGTTCAAATACGAGGTTTTGTTTGTTTTGTTTATCGTTTGTTTTTTATTGTTTTGTTTGTTTGACTACAACCAATCCCACAATGCCCTGGGTCGGACAGCACGTTTCACTCAGCATGGTGCAGAGTGAGACTTCCACGCATGTCCTTCACGTGGAGTGACAGTGAAGAGTTTAATGTCATGTAATCTAATCCAGAACAGTCTGATCTAATCCGTCTGGAGCAGGAACTCTTATGGTTCACGTTCCTAAAGCAAGAACATAGTCAGCACTTACTCTCATCAGCAAGGAATTCAGCTCATCTGAAACTGTGCTCCTCATAAGTGTTCTTCAGTCGGTTAGTGAAGAGACTGAAGCTCCTCACCTTCACCGTCAGAACTTTCACATGCTCATGAAAGAAATCCCCGTTCAGTCTATTCTCAGAATTCTCAGAGTCTTACTCATGAAACGTTCTAAAGTATGTTCCTCCTTCACGAGTGCTCTTCAGTGAGCTGAGCGATAGTTATGGACAGTGTGGATAAAAAACGTGTCACAGTCTGTTCATTTTGTGAACCATGGGGTTAAACTGAGTTTGGTTGTTACTGTTCTCTGTGTAGTGAAGTGTTCTCTGTGGCTTTCTGCCTCCTGTTCCAGACACATCTCTGACCCAGAACCCACCGGTTATTTCTGTCACATTTACTCTCTATTTCTTACTTTTAACTCGTTTCTTACTTTATTCATCTTTAAATGAATCTACATTCATGTTTGTTTCTGTATCCACATAAATCACGGGTTAATTCCTGTAGAGTACTGTAGGTTCTTTGGACCAAAACCCGGTTCTAGATAGTTAATCAGTCAACATTCATTCGTTCAATATTAGACTGACAAACACATTATACATGAAAAAAGTCTGAATATATTAATGTTTTTTTAAAGACATGTAAACTTTAGAATCTGCTTCTCGATAATGAGTTCAGAGCTTCATCGCTTTGACATTTCTACAGACATTTCTACAGACATTTCTACAAACATTTCCACAGACATTTCTACAAACATTTCTACAGACATTTCTACAGATATTTCTAGACATTTCTACAGACATTTCTACAAACATTTCTACAGACATTTCTACAGACATTTCTACAAACATTTCTACAGACATTTCTACAGACATTTCTAGACATTTCTACAGACATTTCTACAGACATTTCTACAAACATTTCTACAGACATTTCCACAGACATTTCTACAAACATTTCTACAGACATTTCTACAAACATTTCTACAAACATTTCTACAGACATTTCTACAGACATTTCCAGCTGAAGTGCTTTAAAATAAAGATGAACGCACTTAAGATTTACAACCATCAGCTTTTATTTTCAGGAGTTTAAGGATCACAGTCAATCATTTATGGTGAGAACACTGCTTTACAGCCTGATAACAAACAAACAAACAAACAAACAAACAAATAAATAAATAAATAAATAAATGGCACACTTGGTCTTTGAAGTGATTCTGTATTTGTGATTACAGTTACAGAAACAGTGATTAGTCTTCAGAATAAATAGTGAATCAATACATTACGTTTGAATGAACAGATTTAACGAACACTTCTAAATAAAATAAATAAACAAATCAATGAATTAATAAGTCACACTGGGCCGTAATGGTCAGAAACGGCCGGTGTGGCTGCAGGTTCTCATTCCAGCCAAACAGAAGCTGGTGTGATCAGCTGTCTGAAGATTGGCTGATTGAGTGGAATCAGCTGTTGCTGCTGGTTGTTTAGATTGAAAACCCCTTTCTGACCAGGTTTGACAGCCCTGCTTTAAATGATCCTGCTTTTTAACAATACATTTGATCTGAAGATCAGCTGATCTACGCTCTCCATGTCCCCAGACCAGGCCTGTTCATCTCAACCCCAGGACCCATCTATCAGCTTCATTATTAGAGGCTGAGGGATATGAGAACTGACCAGCACTGATTTGAGGATGATTCCATATTTCCATATCTTAGTTACCCTGACCTTTACTGACCGATCTGATGGTCAGACGTTAGTGGTTACAATCTTTAACATCTCCTTCATAGATATAGTTAATATTATTGTATTCTACCAGACAGATGAACAGGAGAAGTTCAGGAGTTTGAAACTAGTGAAGCTTCAACACACACACACACACACACACACACTGCTCTATCTGATTTCAGCTGTTAATGATGTGTTAATTCTGCTCTTCTCAACACTGTTCCTGTAACACCGGTCAGATTATTCCGTGTTTATGATAAGTGACCCTGTGTTATGATCACACACATTTACAGTCAGAACCATAAACATCCTCCATAAACATCCTCATAACAATCCAACATCTTTCAACAAAACAGGCTGAAGTTCACTTTAAACACCACAATGTGGAGCTTCATAAAATTAAAACTTCACCAGATTAAAGGTAGTTAAGGGACGAAATCAAACAAACGAGACAAACATTTTAGACTTTTTCATGGATTTACTGATGAAGATGATCAGTGTTTCATGTCTGTGAGGGTAAAAGTATGTGACCCCCTGCTAACAGTATCTGCTGTGTCCCCCGTTGTGCAACAATAACTGTAACTAAACGTTTCCGTAACTGTTGATCAGTCTCACAGTTTCACTATCAGTTAGAAAGAGAGAAAGAGAGAGAGAGAGTGAGAGAGACCAGAGTCAAATAGTGTCCACGGGGTGCTTTACACTCCTCCTGGGCTTTGTCACCCGTACTGACACCGCAATCACAGCTACAACGGCACCCAGCAGCAGCAACACCAGCAGCACCACCGTCCACACTGGAACACCAGGTCCTTCATCAGAACACACATACAGGGTCTTTTTAGAACTGGGTGGAGATTCCAGAGAACACAGCTCCACAGCTCAATGCTGGTGGATTTACACCAGTGAGGTTCATGAAGAACCGTGCTTCCTGGGTTTGGAAAATCATTGTGAGTTTGCTGAAGTGAGATGACAGATTAAGGGCATGTGTCTATGAATGTTTATGTTTATGTGAATCAATCAGCTGATTCACTGGAACGTGCATCACCTTTCTGTTCACTCAAAGGAGGACAGAAAGAACAACGGGCAAGTTCTCAGAGGGTGGAACCAGCCAGTGAGGTGAACGCATTCTCTGGACCAGGGGAAGCAAACAGCCAACCATCAAACCATTACAGCGTCAGTAAAAGAATAATGTCCAAGTGATCAGACTGTGAGGACATGAACTTGTGCATTTTGTCCATTTGTTTTTGCAGCATTGATCTTGGTGCTGACCACAGGTCCTTTACACACAGATTTGTTGGTCATCTCCACTGAGACAAATGCGAGACTCATCACCGAAGATGACCCACAGCCATTCTGGCATGACCATTCCTTGTGGGTGCCACCAACAGCTGGAGGGAAAGTCTGATTACACTGTAAAGTAAACAATAAACTCTTACCTTTAATGCTCACGGTGTAGATGTGAACGTCCACTTTATTCCTGGTGTCCCGGACGGTGTAAACTCCACTATCAGATGTCGTCATTCCTCTCAGCTCCAGAGCAGATGATAGAGATGTTCTCTGAGTGTATTCAGGTTTACACTGTAGTGATCGTCTATACACTGTACAGATCGGCCCACTGGTTTGATTAAGTGCACCTGTAGGGCTATAGACCACCTCCACTGGATCTGAAACGTCCAGCTCCAGCACCAGAGTTCCACCAGGCTTGATCTGAACAGAGGTCTTCAAAGCTGAGGAGAGAAATGCCATCAGACCACATTACCACTGTTAACTATTTCTGACAGTGATGATAAACACTTACGCTCAACCTGAAGACGCACATCACATACGACTGTATTATCACAGTCCGCTGAGTACAACCCGGTTTTCCTGAAATCAGCGTCAGTGATGGTGAGAGAGAGATCTCCCTTCAGGTACTGATCATGGATCATCTGATATCCCTCCTTCACGGATCTGCATGAAGTCAGATCACATTCAGCCAGAATCTCACTGGGTTTGTGGTACACAGACCACCTGACCACTCCAGAACATCTCTCAGAGCAGGGCAGGACAGCAGAGTCATGGAGCTTCGCCTCCACTGAAGTAAGGGCTGATTCAGATCCTCAAAGAGGCAAAAAGAAATAAATGAGAACAGCAAACAAGTTTCAGCAGCAGCTTCAGTTTCTAACTGAACAGTAGATTTACTTCTACCTTCAGCTGACGTTCTTATCCAGGAACATGAACATAGTGTTCGCGGTCTGGTGTAAGAACTCATATTAGTGTAGTGCAGCACAGTCACCCAGTTTAATACTAAAGGGGCTTCCAGTGCATGTTTACTGCTCTGTCCACGTGAACATGATCAACCTGCATACAGACTCTGACTGATCAGAGAGAGGGGGCGGGGCTAATGACATCACTAACCCAGATGTCTGGTCATTTTAGAGGAAAATGAGAAGGGAGGGGTTGTTTGCTCTCTTTCTTTGCTCACACAGTGCTCAAATTTCAGAATAAAAGTCCTGACAAGGGATATTACTGATACATACACAAATAACAAAAATTGATCCTTATCAATTTAAATATTACAATTAATTTATCAAAACTCTTACATGGTCAGCTGAAAAACACTTTGGATGATCATCGTCTCAAAGAAGACTGTGACCTGGACAATGTGTCTCCTGTGTGATCTATTTTATTATTTATTATTTATTCAAGTTTTTAATAAGGTCATAATCAGTGATGGTTCCCGCTTACCAGCAGTGATGGTCAGAAAGATCAGCACACAGAGAGCAGATCTGTAGAACTGCATGGCTGACCTACAGAGACCTCACACACACACACACACACACACACACGTCTCTGTTCAGTGATTATTTGAGATCTTCTTGCATCACTTTTATATCAGTGACCATAATATGTGATACTGTGAATTGTTCATCAATAATCTATAAGTAGTATTGATTAGAGGAGGAAGGGACCCTCGTTTTTTCGTCTTGGTTCACATGGTTTCCTCCTGCAGCTCTGAGAGAGGGTTTTTTTTGCTCACTGGGTTTTAATGTTTAGTTTACTGATGATCTTTGGTTTCATTCCTGGACTTCTGTGAAGCTGCTTTGTGACCTCAGCTGTAAAACACTCTGCTCAGATTCGTCTGATTAGATCTGATGAATGACTCAGGAAAACAAAGCGTGGTTCAGATCTCTGCTGGGCGGCCCAGCCAGCACGTGGATCTGAAGACTCCTGTGTGTCAATCAGGAGCACAAAGACGATGGGACAGGACGTCCTGTTGTTTGTGTAAAGTGTATTACTGTACAGAACAGCGTATAATACAGTATTAACAGACAGCAGCGCAGTTCAGTCGGCTTCTTGGGACAATCAGAGTCCAACTCAGATACAGAGTTTATAAAGCAAACGTGGACAAATCCTCCATAAACAGAATAATATTAATAATGTCTTCAAAGAGACTCTTTTAAAACAAAAGCAGAAAGTGTTGACTTTAAAATGGTCCAATCACAACACAGCAGGTTGACCAGTGTGGTCTTGCTAGTCATGCTGGTCAACAAGTCTGGTTTTGCTGGTGATGCTGGTCAAACAATGTGATCTTCCTAGTCACACTGGTCAACCAGTGTGATATTGTTAGTCATGCTGGTCAACCTGAATGGTCATACTGATGGTCTAACTTGGTCAGGTTGGTCATGGTGGGAGACCAGCTAAACCATCAGCCTCAAACAAAAACATACCCTAACTGGTCAATAACTAAACTGGTCAACCAACTTAACCATCTTGATCAGCTGGACTGACATCAGAACAATTCCAACACAACTGAGATGGACTTAGAATTGCATTAGAACCAGCAAAGAACCCAAAACAGCACAAAGAACCTACATTTTATAACAGTGATGTACCAAACTGATATTAGCAATGAGGAAGATGAAGATCAGCTCTCTGTGCTAACCCTGACCCTGACCCTGACCCTAGTCTGATATTAATAATAATTAAGATCATTAATAATAATAATAATAACTGAAATTTAAACTCAACCAGTCTTGATACAACATTTACAGGTACACTGGAGACAGCTAGAACCTGTTATGAACATCAGTGTTTGTAAACCCTGGTCCTGGAGATACCTCTGTGCTGCACAATTTAGTGATTTCCCTGCTCCCAGAGAATCCACTAAAATGTGCAGAGGAGGGGGAACCGGAACCAGCATTGAGAAACACTCTCCTAAACCAGGGGTCACCAACTCCATTCAGAACATCTGAAGGTAGTAGTTGAATCGGGTGTGGTTCAGTCTAAAGTCTGCAGGGACGTAGCTCTCCAGAAGGAGATCTGGATCAGGATGCTCCTAAGAACACTTACCCTGATTTCTGGATCCTTCTCTGTGAATGTGCTGCCTGTAGAGATATCAGAACTACTACTCCACACTCAGTCAGCTTCATTATCGACCTCCGGATTCCCAGGTTCCCAGGTTCCCAACACAGAGCAGATGCAGACACATCCAGCACTTCACTACTGTAACGTCCGTGTAGAGGTGGGCTTTGGAGCTAAGGGGGCAGGACAGTGCATCTTGCCTAATAGTCTGAATTTGCACAACCAGTGGATCAAACACAGTGTCCACTCACTGTCCACTCTATCAGACACTCCTACCAAGTGTCTCCACCTTGTAGATGTAAAGTCAGAGACAGAAGCTCATCTGTTTCTGCACAGTTTGTGTTGGTCATCCTCTAGTCCTTCATCAGTGCTCACAGGACGCTGACCAAAGGATGCTGTCAGCTGGACATTTCTGGTTGGTGGACTGCTCTCATCCTGCCCTGGACTAGTTGCCCACCTGGCGTCACCGACTACAAGAATGCTTTATTTATGCAAAAGGTTTTCTGACTGTTCATTTTCTTTACAAAAGAACCCCTGTAGAACCATCATGGGCCCGCTACAACCAGGAGGAGGACCTACTGCAGTGCCCCCAACCACAGTTCAGAGTGACATACTGCTTCTTCGCTGATGCCTGGCCTGCTGAGGGCAGCACTGAGCCACTGATCTGCAGTCTCAGCCCTGAAAGAGTGGATTCTACCATCAAACCTCTCCTATCCGTGCAACATGGTGGTGGAAGAATCCTGGTTTGAGCTTTTTTTCTGCATCTGGGGCAGGATGGCTTACCTGAACAATGAATTGAGCTGAATCTCAAGGAAATGTGGATCATGCTGAAAGACAACTACCTTAACCACACCAGTGGTTCTACTAAAGCATGTTTACAGAAGAATAGAGGAAATGTTCTAGAATGACCCAGTTAAAGTCCTGACCTTAATCCAGAAGAAATGTTGTAGAAGGAGCTGAAGCAGAAGTTCATGGGAGGAAACCCAGCAACATAACAGAGCTGAAGCTGGTTTGTTCGGAGGAACGTTCTCATACTTTGACCCTCACAGATATGAAATACTGGATCATTTTTCAAAAATATAATTTCTGTTCCTTTAGGTTCACAATCGATGTGATGAAGGATAACGACATATTCTTTCATTTCAAACAGTATTTTGGGAATCTCTGGATTATAAGGAACAGTTTCATCAGCAGCAAGTGGGATTCTGAGGAAAAACACACCCCTTCCTTCCCGTTTACACGAGGAAAACCTTTCCTGGTGAGTGAACAGTGGAGATGGTCTGCTCTCTGTTCTTCTCTTTCTCAGTGCTCTCATTTTAAAGAACTGGGTTCCGCTGATTAAGTTCTCATTTCACAGGTGAAGATCTTGTGCACCAATAAGCAGTTCAAAGTGTATGTTGATGGGACCCACCTGCTGGACTTCACATACAGAGAGATCGACATCACCAAGATTAACAAAGTGGAGATCCTTCAGGATGTCATTTCCTGGGATGTCAGGGTTCATCCATGTAGGTGCTCAAAGATGCTCTTTTGGTGGTCCTCAGTCATCTCCAAAGTGGTCTTCCTTTAGCATTTAATAAATGTCTCATAGTTGTGCTTCCGTCCACACACAGCAGTACTGTACAATCAGGTGATGGCCCTGAGTGGAACCCTTTTCAATGCTATGTAGAACCATTTTTCAGAAGGTTCTGTATATATAGAGAACCATGTATAACACCAGTGTGAAGACCTGTTTAATCAAAGCCACAGTCATTTTAATGGTTTTAATTCAGGTGACAGGATGGACATCTACACCATATCACATGAACATCACTGGCCTGTTTTCAATAGGAACCATTTCTTTCTTCACATTAGTGTTCTCTGTGTTTCTGCAGGACGTGCTGAAGCTGGAGCTCATCTGGAACCTGGAACATACCAACATACAGGTCTCAACATACAGGTCTCAACATACAGGTCTCAACATACCAACATACAGGTCTCAACATACAGGTCTCAACATACCAACATACAGGTCTCGTGCAACACAGGCACGTTCAGCGTGTTTCCAATTTCACAATATATTTTTATCTTCCTAATAATGTTTTTACGTCCGTGACTCTGTAGGGCAGAGCTCATTATCAGGTGAATGCTGACACACACATTTGACAGTGTTTCCACAATGACGACCACAAAACAGCAAAATTACAGTGTGTGTGGACAAAAGTATTGGGACAGATCTTCATAAACTGTTTCTTCTGAAATCAAGGTTATTAAAGGGTTTGTCCTGCTTTTGTTGGTCTCAATGCCATGACTGCCATAACGTGAATGTTTGGAGTTTGAGGGAGGTGTAATAGTGGGTGTTCTGCAGTTCTGCAGGCATTGAACATTCCTGAGTCCTTTCTCATGCATGTACCAGGGAAATGCCATAGAAGACGTTACCACCCACCGTAGACAGCACAGTGTTTCTGTGAACAACCATTCCATGCCATTGGACATGGAATCAGAAGACCCACCAGAACCAGATACAGCACCTCACCTGGACTTCAGTGGACTGGCAGTGTGGGTGTGGTCTGTTCAGTCACGGTTCATGTGTCGAGGAGATTCCATGAAGCCACTCTATGAAGAGTCCTGGTGGTTCCAAACTTCTTCCATTTACAGACGATGAGCCACTTTGCTCATTGGAACCTTCAATGCAGCAGAAATGATTCTGTACCATCTCCAGATCTGTCTCCATACAATCCTGTCTCTGAGATCTACAGACAGTTCCTTCTAACAAATGTGAAGATCACTGCTGGTATGGATGATAGGAGCGTGTGACACTAACAGTGTGAATCATTAGTTTGATGAGGAAACTCCAGTAAACTGACTGTCAGATGCAAAATGTGGTTTATTATTAAATCAGGAAACAACAAATAAAGCCTTTAATGCAAAAATCAAATCAATCATTAAAGCTAATTGCAGAAGATGATGAGGCTGTTCAGGCTGCTCGCAGTTTCTCACACAGGCAATATTAAAGGCAACAGTCCTGCAGAAGCATCATTATATTATAAAGCTCTGGATCTGCTCGTCTGCTCCTAGCTGGAGGCTTCAGTCAGAGATTTCACCTCCTGCAGGTTATGATCCACAGCTCCCTCCAGAAACTGCACCCACTGCACATCTCCTTCCAGACAGACGTGACAGGACCTTCAACAGAAAAGGAAGATTCAGAACTTTAAAGGCAGTGACTCGTCATTTTGGAGTCTGAAGTGACGTGGGCTCGTAAAGTACCGCAGTACTGCACTTCCATCTTCTTCAGTCCATTCAAATATAAAGGTTCCTGTCCTGATGAGTCACTGAGCAGCAGTTCTCCTTCCGGTTCTGTTTCACTGTAAGGAACAGTCATCATTCTCCTGGATCAAACTGAACCAGTACCTTCAACCCTCAGACTTTCCTCTGTAATGTGAGAAAGCTTGGAAGCTGCTCTGGAGCAGAGCGTCAGCCGAATGCCGTAACCGTTTTCAGATATGGTTAATTACAGGAGATCCTACTCAAATGTGTCTATTTGAGATTAGAAAACAACAGAATTCATATATTTAAATGAATCTGAACATGTTTCAGTCAAACATCAAACCCACACCTACAACTGTCGACTTCTACTGCTTATAAAACTGAAAACATCTCGTCTTTTAGAGCTGAAGATGCAGTAACTGTGATGAGACGTTTGTAATGTTGATGGTTAGAGTCAGTCTGTAGTGTGTTGTGATGTCTGTAGGTTACTCTGATCCTGAGATATGAAGTCTAGAGAACAGATCTGTGGTTTTCCATTTATGTTCATTACGAGAATCAAAGCCCAACAGAAGAAAAGAGGACTCATCCTGCGGGACGAGCCGCAGCCGGTGACGCTGGATTGTGGACGAGGGCTGGAGGCGGCACACTGGCAGTGACGTGGGACGTTTACAGACTTAACCACCAAACTTTTATTATGTAAAAATACAGCAGTCATTCCACCTGCACTTCCTGGTTCTGTCAGAGTGTGTGTGTGAATAAACAGCGTGAACCGAACAGTTAAAGTGTGATTTTACCACGTATTTTAAACTGTTACTCGACTGTGTTTACAATCAAACGCTGGACTGAAGTCCAGCACACAGTTTAACTCTTCAGCACAAACGTGACTGATGTTTTAAAAGGTGATCGTTTAACCCTTTCATGCCTGACTTTAACAACATGAATCATCTTTGTGGATTTTATTCTCCTTTCAGGATAAAAACACTGAAGTGTGTGTTTGTGTGGTTTTATGTAAATGTTGGTCGTGTTCACGCAGCTGTTTAACTTATATTTGCATTAACAGCCCAACGAATGAGTGACGTTTTTAAACAAATGAAGTTAAATGGAAATTTTAATGCTGCAGAACAAATATTATACAAAATATGATTTAACACGAACAAAACACGAACCACAGTCCATTAAACCCCGTTTCAAATAAATAAATACATTAAAAAAAAATATAAAATTAACTACATAAAAACAGAATAACTAACAAAATAACTACTGAAATAAAAAACAGAAATTAGAAAAAACTAACTAAATAAAAGACACATAAATAAAAACTACATCTAACTAACTAACTAAATAAATAAATAAATAAAAATATGTAAATAAATAAATATGTAAAAACGACCTAAATACGTTCCCCCACAGTGGGACTAATTAGAGATGATCTTAAATAAACATGAACTAAAGTAAAACTGAGTAATAAATATTTAACTAAGTGACGTAGTGAGCGAAACCCTTTATAGCTGTCCACTGTAGTGACCACCACGTGTGAGAGTTAACACAGATGGATCACAGCCGTTTACACTGATTTTCTGAGGGAACAGAATGAGAGAAGACTGTATTACCTGGTGATTTCGAGTGTTTTCCTCAAAGTCACTGCCAGCTTATACGCCTAAAACGACAACAGTCACAAAACACTGATTTAATACATTTTATACAATGAAACTATCACCAAATCTACTACAGCTACAGCTACAGGCACGTAGAAATCTAATTTACACCGTAAACAGTGACTGATGTGGTTAGTGATGTTGAACTGCTGTTACTGTGAACATGACTGTAGATTTTCTGTTGATTGCATGGCGGTGCAGACGGGCCTCGCTGTCTTTCAGTTTAAGCTTTAAATAAAGTCTTAACTGTGACGTTCTTCCAACGCTGGCACCAAAACAGACGTGTCAGAACAGACAGAGTCAGTTAAAGGTCTTACGTTCTCGTAGACGGCAGCGCAGCCAACAGGGGGATAAAGACTCATGACCAGGTCATCAACACTGCACAGAAACACAGCAGATCAAAAATCATAACGTCATAAAGCACTTCCCAAACATTACGACCACCTTCTCTCTCCTCTCTGTCCACTCTATCAGCTCCTCTGATCACACAGGAGAACTTTGTGGTTCTATAATTCAGACTGTAGTTCATCTGTTTCTCTGATACGTTATTCTCCTCCTTTCACCCTGATCTTCAATGATCAGGACCCCACAGGACCACCACAGAGCAGCTATGATGTGGGTGGTGGTTCATTCTCAGCACTGCAGTCACACTGACATGGTGGTGGTGTGTTAGTGTGTGTTGC
>CM067522.1:194390-229621 GCA_034509495.1 Acestrorhynchus altus | reverse complement strand
TATTGATTTTAATTGTAAAACATTTCCTGATAAATGTCTGTGTGGAAGGAGCCGCCCGCAGTTCCTCCGCCCAGCCGCCAGGGGCGCTCGTGACTGGTCCGACCTGATGAACCTGATAGGGCCCAGGTGTGGGTGGGTCTATTTAAGCGGTGGGTCTCGCGCTCGTCGTGGTTTCTTGGGGTTAATTTCTCTTCTTCTAAAGTGGGAAGTGGTTCATCCCGACCTTTCAGAAACACCTCTTTTCCCTCTGCCTCTTCAAGGAAATGGGGCAGATTTTCTCTCCTTCCAGAAAAGAAAAGAAAGAAAAGACTTTAGTTTTCCTTTCTTGAAAAAAGGAGTTGTTTATTTTCATTTCCCCTGCACTGGAGGGTCCCTTGGTTTGTTTTCTTCTCAGTTGAGAAGCAGTTTTGTGTTCATGGTCCAGCTGACAGCTCTTCTCCTGGTCTGTGCGTCCGTGTCTGGCGGTTCTCTTTTATTAATTAATTAATTAATTTATTATGAATAAAGTATCTTATTTCCAGTACAGATCACTGGAGTCGTCCTTTCCCCAGCGATCTGTCTGTTAACCCTTTCATTGCTCAGTTCCCCTAAGTTCTCCATAAACACCCACAAGTCCCTGCTTGTTGCATTTGAGTCCAGTTTCAAAACACACCCTCGGTCACAACCCTGGTGGGTTTACGTGACAGTGTGCACTACACTGAAACCCATAGTTAGAGCTTGAAGGTCCACCATCTGAAGCTGGAGCGAGATCTGACCAAGCAGTGTGTGTTTACTGGGAGGCCGTTTACGGTGAACAACATTAAAGGACTAATCTGATTCCATATTCAGGTGTTTTTGGGTTTTGTTTAACCTTTTATTTAACCAGACAAGTTATTAAGAACATATTTTGTAGGTTCTTGTTCACAGTTTAATGTGCAAGTTCAATCTACATTTACCAGATCAATCGTAAACGTGGCTGAAGTTTATGAAATGTCCCCTTCACCTTCATATTTCAAAAGAAAAGTAAAAAAATGATCCCAGAAAAGTTATTTGAGGTGTGTTTGAGCGTATAAGTGTTCGAGGCAGTGAGTACAGTCGGATTCCTGCTAGCTGGAATGTAGAATAGATAAGGTAACGTAGAACTTAAACATGAGTCCTGAAACCTCTGCAGATATGAGCTGATGGTATCAGGACTGCAGGGGAACCCGCTCACTGTACGTCTTGGGGACGGTGTGGAATACGCTGTTATGAGCTGGTGGACTGGTTGGACTGTTTGTGGTCCCACACAGCACTGTAATGATTAGGACATGTTCACTGACCAGAGGACCAGTAAAATACAGAGCTGCTTTAGTAGCCGTGTCCAGAAAACAAAGACCTCGAGAAGATTTAAACTAAGCCTTAAATGCCACACTAACAACACAACTACTGAACCTTGATGAAGTGATTCGGTCTGTCTCTCAGTCTGTATGTGCATATTTACAACTTCTGTCGCTTGACCGTAGAGACGGATATTGTTATTAAGCGATGACCCTCCACTGTGATCTGAACTGACCATGAAGATGTCCATTAGTCTGGTCTGATCATTGAGAACGTCTTTCAAACACAGTATGTGTTAATACAACCTCAGCAAGTCACTTTGAAACACATCAGAACCAAAATCAGAGCAATGATACTGTTAATTAGTCATTTAGCTTTAGGTTTGTATTTCTTTAGAAATCTTTATTAATAATGTGATCATTAATAATGAGAAGATAATGAAGGATGAAGGACTCATTTGAGAAAGTTGGAACACCCCACGAACACCACTGTCTTTATATTATCATATTTAAACGTCTGATCTTCAACTACACTGAGAGATGCGGGTGATTTATCTAAACACGTATCCCTGAAGAAACATCTATAAACATCATTTATAAACATAATTCATAGAAATGTCATTTTTGTTGTGAGGATAAAGTTCAGACCCCCTCTGGTATCTCCTCCTTTGGCTGAAATAACGTCTATTAGATGTTTCCTGTAACCATCTACCGTCTCCAACATCAGGTAGATTGACTGAGGGATGGATGAAGAAACATCCTTGAAGAGAACCTCCTCTAGAGAGCAAACACCAAACTCCTCTCAGACAGTGACCCAAACCCGTAACCCCACATACCTGCAGCTGTGAGATACACGACCTACCTGAAGACGAAGACGGGGGATGAGATAGTAGCTGTAAGCTTTTAGAAGCTGTAGAACCTTTAACTTTAACAAAGAACTGAATGAAGTGTCAGAATACGTCTGTGAAGAAGACTTCATAGTAAAATTCCACAACAATCGTTCAGCATTCAGTTGCACATTCATGATCTGCCATCTCTGTGTTTCATATCTGCTGTTACATTCTCTGAGCTTTATGGACAACAAATTACTCACCCTGGGTGTTTAAGGTGGTCGGGACTTCAGGCTCCTTCAGGCGGCAGCGTACAAGGATGACTGGGATACAAATACCTGCAGGGTGTGTGGTGGGAGATGGAGATGAGGTGGTGCGGTGAACGTCTCGTTGGATGTGTGGAAAAAGGGTCACAAAGCAGATGTTAATGATTGGTTAAGGGAGTGATGTTATTTGGGTCACAGTGTGAAGGAAGGAGCAGAATCTGTAGGTGTATGGAAGCGTCGCTCATACGGGACGACCAGCAGTCTGCAGGAACGTTAATATGATCCAAACAAAAAACAGCATCAGTTCAGGCAGGTCACCACTCAAGAGCACAAATCTGAAAGATTTTTCCTGTGAATGAAGTTCTATCTGCTGTATGTTCATCAACTGGATCATCGTTTTTCTAAGTAAAATGTTTTCTTCATATCTGTTCTCATGTTCTACTGGGACTGCTGATTGGCCCACAGTCTCTCACACATTCCCTCTCCTCCTGTATATAAGCAGGGTGGTCCATCAGTTCAGCCTCGGCATCGGCCAGAGAAGATCTCCTTAGAGTTCTCCACCTCGGCAGAGAAACCCACCCTCCATATCCACACAGAGTTCTCCACCTCAGCAGAAGAACCCATCCTCCAGATATCCTTCAAGTTCTACACCTCAGCAGAAGAACCCATCCTCCAGATATCCTTCAAGTTCTACACCTCAGCAGAAGAACCCATTATATTGGTAAACATGTATTAAATAAAATACAGCTTGGTTATGAAATATGAGATGATTTTAACTGAGTTTGAATGTAGATATTATATCTATTCTAAATGTAAAATTTTCCACACGCTCAGCAGATTTTGGTCACAGCTTCTATTTCTAATGAGAATATCTTCATTTCAGCCACAACTTCAGCATAGACGTTTTTCACAGTGAAGACGACAACGAGCTCGCTGTACATGCAGGACCATGTTTCAGCCTGCCGTCATTTATCATCCTTAGAAAGAAAAAAATCAATACTCGCAAAATTGAATCGACCAAGAAAATTGTAATCGGTTCATCTCTGATATTTAGGAGATCTGCTTTTTGATTGTTCTTTCCTCTGCATGCAGGTTGTTCTGATTCGAAATAATCAAGAGTGACCAAAGAGTCACTCCCTGTATGTGGAGTCGTAAATCTGAACACTGTGAGGACATTCATGTTGCACTTTTGTGGATTTTCTTGCATCCAGAATCCAAATGGCTGACAGAGCCACGCTCTCTAAGGCCCTTCAGAAAGTTCTGGAGAACATGAATGCTGATGATCTGCTGAGACTCCAGGCTCACATTGTGCAGGGGGTGGTGGAAAATGTTCCTGCCATACCAGAGTCTACATTGCATGGTGGCTCTGTGCGGGAGACAGTCAGTGAGATGGTTCAGGCCTATGGAGTAAAGGATGCTGCTGAGATATGTGAGATAGTTCTAAGGACCATGAATCAAAGCAATCTGGCCCAAAGCCTGGTTGGAATAAAAGGTAATTATGCCGTTTTGGCTTTGAATGGTCCAAATACATTTCTGATGCACATCATAGCTCAATCCAGACGTTCAATAAGGGATTAGACATTCTCTACGTTCTCTTTTCTGTCTAGGATCTCTGCACCCAGCGGTTCCGTATGAGCAGGTTCTATATGATGGAGTCAAGAACCAAACAGTCATCACCATCCAAGGACAAGTCAAACAGAATGCTAAACAGTGAGAGCAGAAAACCAGTCCAAGCTCATACAAAAATAAAGATCCTGTTTTAAAATCAGGTTTCTTTAAGTAAACAGGGCTCTGAGGGGCTCTGAGGGGCTCTGAGGGTCATGCTGCTCACCATCAGCAGCTGGAGTTCAAGACAGCAAAATTGGCCATGGCTCTTTCCTCTCATCACACCCAGTGCTGCTGTATCAGAGCTGGGGACGCGACACTTTCCTCCGAGTGCGTTGGCTGCCCAGCAATGATGCAGAAAAGAGGCGGTGGTTGACTTCACCGTCCTAGTGTCGGGAGCATTGTATGTGTTAGTGGGAGAGTCCTAACCGGGTTGGGTTTTTGGCACTTCTTTAATGAATCTGTATATAATGTTCTACACCAGGGTGGGAAATCAGCCAGAACCCAGTACATTAACAAACCCACTAAAGGTTGAGTTGATGTGCTTCAGGACTGTAAATTCCCACCCATGACTTTCATCAATTCTAAGATTCTCATGTTTACTTCCTCTAAAGATTTAAAATCAACCTGTTTAAAGGCAGCGACATTGCCTTTCATTTCAACCCCCGATTCAGCGAGGATGGCAAGCAGGTGATGGTGAGGAACAGCATGATTGGAAACATTTGGGGAACCGAGGAAAGAGAACTGTCCTTCTTCCCTTTCACACCTGGAGGTACTTTTGAGGTGAGAGTTGCGTTCAAACCCTCCTCATCATTAGCCCTGTCTGATCACTGAGACCCCATGTTCTACTGTCTCCTGGGAATGATGATGGACTTCTGTTTTACAGCTGAAGATTCTGTGCACCGATTCTGAATTCAGAGTAGAAGTTGATGAGAAGTATCTGCTGAATTTTACACATCGCATCAAAAACGTTGATCAGATCAGAAAACTCTCTTTGTGGTTCTATAATCCAGACTGTAGTTCATCTGTTTCTCTGCAGACTTTATTCTCCTCCTTTCACCCTGATCTTCAATGATCAGGACCCCACAGGACCACCACAGAGCAGATATGATGTGGGTGGTGGGTCATTCTGAGCACTGCAGTCACACTGACATGGTGGTGGTGTGTTAGTGTGTGTTGCTGGTACGAGTGGATCGGACATCATTTGTAGATGTGGAAGGAGAAGGGGAGACAAAGCAGGAAAAATAGGGGGGAGCAAATGGAGGTTGGACTTGGGATGAACCAAAGAACCAGAAATCTCAGAACCAGGAAAGGGGTGGTGGAATGAAGAAGAACAGCAAGGAGGGATAGAATGATTGAAAAGGGGAAAAAAGAATGTTTGGGACAAGAATGGATGGCATGATTGAAATGAGAGATGATGTAGAACGTTAGGAGGGATGGGACGATGAAATGCTTCAGTGGGATGTCAGGTGGAACAAATCCACAGATCGGGCAGTGAGTCCAGGAGAGCTCGTCTGGGGGATGGGTGGAGGTATTCAGCACAGGTGAACGGGTGCTCACATCTCACAGGTGTCTCATAGCTTTTGCAAAGACTTTGTCTTTTTTGAGACAAGTCTAGATAAAGGTCCAGTCCAGGATCTGTGACACTTTGTAGTTTCCACAAGTGTAATCCAACCAGCCTGGAAAATCTAGAGCAGATCTGCTGGAAGAATGGGTGATGATCCTTCCAATCCCAGCAAAACCAGTAGAAACTCACTTCAACACACTTAAAATGTTACTGTAACAAAAGGTCCTTCTGCTCTGTGCACGTCTGAAAGGGTGAAGACCAAGCCAACAGCTTTTCCTTCATCGTTTTAGAAGATTGTCAGTCATTTACATACAGCTTCCAACTTTAATCTCACTAATCACTCAACTGCACTTTGAGGTACCATGAAGTACTTTTCAGTCCTTTTTGCACTGAAGCTGCGATTATGTACCAGAAGTCCAATATTGTACCTTTGAAGGAACCTTTTTGAAAGATGTACCTCCATCATACTGCTGTTTTTCATGTGTACATGTTGTTCCACACAGCCTCCCATACTGATAACCACAAACTCTCCTCTCCAGCACCTCTGTGGATGACCACTCCATCTGCATATATCCTGGATGACGTAATCCATGAGAACATGTCCATCACCATCCCTGGACACGTGAAGCCCAGTGCTGAAAGTGAGACCAATCACGAACAGGCAGTTTCTCCACGTTTGCTCTGGAACTGTGAACTGAAAAATATCATCTCTGTTCCTTTAGGTTCTCAATCGATGTGAAGAAAGATGACGACATATTCTTTCATTTCAAACCGTATTTCTCTGGTGATGGGAAACTGGTGATTGTAAGGAACGGTTTCATCAGCAGCAAGTGGGGTTCTGAGGAAAGAACAACCCCTTCCTTCCCGTTTACACGAGGAAAACCTTTCCTGGTGAGTGAACAGTGGAGATGGTCTGCTCTCCGTTCTTCTCTTTCTCAGTGCTCTCATTTTAAAGAACTGGGTTCCGCTAATTAAGTTCTCATTTCACAGGTGAAGATCTTGTGCACCGACAAGGAGTTCAAAGTGTATGTTGATGGGACCCACCTGCTGAACTTCACATACAGAGAGATCGACATCACCAAGATTAACAAAGTGGAGATCCTTCAGGATGTCATTTCCTGGGATGTCAGGATTCATCCATGTAGGTGCTCGAAGATGCTCTTTTGGTGGTCCTCAGTCATCTCCAAAGTGGTCTTCTTTTAGCATTTAATAAATGTCTCATAGTTGTGCTTCCCTCCAGACACAGCAGTACTGTACAATCAGGTGATGGCCCTGAGTGGAACCCTTTTCAATGCTATGTAGAACCATTTTTCAGAAGGTTCTGTATATATAGAGAACCATGTATAACACCAGTGTGAAGACCTGTTTAATCAAAGCCACAGTCATTTTAATGGTTTTAATTCAGGTGACAGGATGGACATCTAGACCGTATCACATGAACATCACTGGCCTGTTTTTCATAGGAACCATTTCTTTCTTCACATCAGTGTTCTCTGTGTTTCTGCAGGACATGCTGAAGCTGGAGCTCATCTGGAACCTGATGTGAGGTTTCTGGATTCAGATCAGTGATGTTCTCTGCTGAAAGAAATCCGTCTGTGCTCTAGATAAACACTCAGTCATCAATGTATTAAACATAAAGGCTTAATGGAGAAGATCTACTGCAAACCCCTCCTCAGTGCTGCAGGGTCTGGAGATGTTCAGGATTCATCATGTGTTCAGCTTTTCTTCCTTTTGCATCTAAAAACCCTTTTCTCTGAATAAACCTGACAGAAACAATTTGGGTCTGAATTTTTACTATGAAAATTCTCTCGTATCCTTTCTGAGTTTGTCTGAAGTCTCTCTGAAGGCATCTGCGCAGCATTGTGCTTGTGCTTTCTGCAAGTATCTGTTTTTATTGATACACTATATGGACAAATGTATTGGGACACCTGCTCATTCACTGTTTCCTCAGAAATCAGGGGGATTAAAGAGTTTATTCTGCTGTTGTTGGAGTAACTCTCTCTACTGTCCAGAGAAGACTTCCTGCTAGATCCTGGAACATTGCTGCGAGAGTCTAATTGCATTCAGCAACAAGAACGTTAGTGAGGGCAGAATGTTGTATGAGCACCACCTCACCCCTCCCCGAACTCTCCCAACTCATCCCAGATGTTCTGTATGGAGCTCCATCATTCCAGAGAACACGGTTCCACTGCTCCACAGCTCAATGCTGGGGGTCTTTATACCCTCTAGTCCACACCTGCTATTAGACATGGAGGCAGCACTTCTCTACACGGACTAGATAAGCTGTGTGTGCCTTTGCAATGGTTGCAGCTTAAAGTAGCCGAATGCTGGAGAACAGGATTGTGTTTATTCTTGGAGAGTTAATGTGTGTAGTGTAGTTCTGCTCCTAATCTTATGAAGGAAACACAACAGTTTGATTTGTTCTCTATTTATTGTGTTACTTTGCAGACTACATGCTGGCCAGAGGCCTGTTAGTGTATCAGTGTACAGAGCTCAGACAATAAGCTTCTCTCTCTCACTCTCCGCTCTCACTCTCCGCTCTCACTCTCCGCTCTCACTCTCCGCTCTCACTCTGTGAAACTGCCAGAGACATCCATTTATTGTGTATCTGCACAATCACGCTCATGCATACAAAGGCAACAGTATCATATGGATAATAAAGTCATCATAAAAAGGTCTGAGATTGCTGATGCACTGCAGAGAAGAAGCAAAGCTACTGCCAGGTACACACCTACACTGACTCTACAACGTGACTGTGACGGAGTAATTCTTCTCCTTTTGGTTAACGTTGATCACACAGTCTGACTGAGTCTACCTGCAGCGTTCGTTAAGCCTGGCCTCGTTCATTAATGCCGCAGTGCATGAACCTGCATTACAGAGCCTGCTGCAGTGTCCAGGACCATCCCCTATTCACTGTGTTCACTGGTGGGTTCACTATATAGAGCACTACACACTACATAGTGCGCTACTGTAAACACTACACAATACATAGTGCACTATGCATCAAAGATGTACTACCACTACATGCAAGAAGTACGGCTGTTTTTGTATATGCACTGACGCACGTTTCACTCTTTAGTACCCTATTTTGGTGAACACTACACACTATATAGTGCACTATTATTCTCAATAACACTATTACATTGAATACGGTGTTTAGTGCACTGTTTGCCCAAAGATAACTCCACACGATCTCGTTTTTTAATGTCTGTACACTGTAGTGCACCGTGTTGGGTGTTCGGTACAGTGCTCCAGTGCAGAGATGAGTGATTAGGGGACTGTTTGGAACGCAGCAGATCCGCTTCTATTCCAAAATCAGAAACATGAAGAGCTTAGCTCATGAACTGTGACGCTCTGTGCCAGCTCGGGGCTGTGAGCGTTCTCGGACTCGGGCAGTGCTGACCTATAAGCTTAAAAGCCTCTGTTCAGAGTCGACTCGCTCTCCATCGATTCACAGTTAGATCGGAAGCCTGGCAGCAGCGCTGTGGAGCTGGAGGACGGGTTAGCGAGACGTCTTCGTTTCAAAGATACTTTGGCTCACTTCTTCAGTGTGATCTGAAGATGAACTCAGCGTCAGCTCGCAACCCAGGAATCCACCTTCACAGCGTGATGCCCAGGCTACACTAAACACAAACAAAACACACAAAAACTTCATACAAAAATAATATTTTGTAAGCGACTGTAAAACTCGAAAGCAGAAACTGTAAAATATCCATCTCTTATAAAAAAAGGGACAATAATGAAGAATAAAAACGTCTCCCAGTAGTCTGATTAAAGCAGAAGTGGGTATTTCAGGTCCAGCAAGTCCAGCAAAATCCACCCTGCCTGGTCAGCTGTGTTACAGCTGCGGTCCACCACTTTCATATCAAACGCTTACTCCACCTTTACTTCGGTTTGCTAACTTTGGCTTGGTCGGCTGAGGTGCAGCAGAGCCGTCCAGGCGTCGAAACAGAATCCTACAGCAGAAAAACCCAAACCTGCCCTGTAAGCTTCAGGAACTGAGCTCAGTTCCCAAACTGTCCTTCTGATCTCAAACTACCACAGCGGCGTCAGCAACAGTCGGGCTTCATGTCTGCTCGGAGACGCTCTACAACCCTCATATTCATGACTACCCTGCTGAGGAAAACAGCCTGGTCAGCTCAGACTGCTCCAGCCATTTCAACTGGTGACCAGTTTAGCTATTAACCAGTATATGATATGGTTTTTGCTTGAGTGTGATGGACCAGTGTTTCCAAGTATGACCAAAATCAAATGCAACATACACTATGTGGGTCAATAGCTGGTAAACCAGTAAAGGACATGTTTAACCTGGATGAGCAGATTTCAAAGACCAGCTTAGAACATCTAAAACGAGCTCCCAGCAGAAGCTGGTCCTGATCTGGATTTTTCAGCAGGGTAATGTCGAGCGAGCCTGTAGAGGGCGCCACTGTGTGGCCAAACTGCTGTCATGTGAAACTGTAATGATGGTAATGCAGGCAGTAACAGCAGACCATGATATGAAAGCCCTTCACAGTAGTGTAAATGTGTGTGTGTGTGTGTGTGTGTGTGTGTGTGTAATGCCATTAACATCAGTGTCAGAATCAGCGGGGTTAATGAAGTCTGAACAGTGGTGGGTGTTATCCTCATCGGCTGAAATTCAAGGCAAGCTTGGAGCTGCATGTTTAAAGGCTCATATTCACCGTGGCAACACAGAAACTGGCCTCTGGGGGCGGGGTTATTCAAATTAGCAGATACCTGAATTGACTGGAATTGAAGTAAAAATAAAAATGAAATATCTAATAGATTTGACCACAGTGACCACCTAGACAGCTGTATGATAATACATCGGCACAGTGAACGTAAAGCCAGGGTAACACCACAATTTTTATATACTGGTCAGAGACTCGGTCTGACCGACTCTGAGAGTAATCTAGTAGTGTATACTGGTCAGAGACTCAGTCTGACCGACTCTGAGAGTAATCTAGTAGTGTATACTGGTCAGAGACTCTGACTGTGAGTAATCTAGTAGTGTATACTGGTCAGAGACTTTGTCTGACCGACTCTGAGAGTAATCTAGTAGCTGTGATACTGGTCAGAGACTCGGTCTGACTGACTGTGAGAGTAATCTGGTAGTGTATACTGGTCAGAGACTCGGTCTGACCGACTGTGAGAGTAATCTGGTGCAGTGTATACTGTCAGAGACCTTATTCACTGACAGAGAGTAATCTGGTAGTGTATACTGGTCAGAGACTCGGTCTGACCGACTGTGAGAGTAATCTAGTAGTGTATACTGGTCAGAGACTCGGTCTGACCGACTGTGAGAGTAATCTGGTAGCGTATACTGGTCAGAGACTCAGTCTGGCCGACTCTGAGAGTAATCTGGTAGCGATACGGCCGAGACTCAGTCTGACCGACTTCAGAGAGTAATCTAGTAGCGTGATACTGGTCAGAGACCAGTCTGACCGACTCTGAGGTAATCTAGTAGCTATACTGGTCGAGATCGGTCTGACCGACTCTGAGAGTAATCTAGCGTATACTGTCAGAGACTCGTCTGACCGACTGTGAGTAATCTGCATGAGCACTGGTCAGAGACTCAGTCTGGCCGACCTGAGAGTAATCTGGTAGCGATACTGGTCAGAGACTCAGTCTGACCGACTTCTGAGAGTAACACCCAGTAGCGTATAATTGGTCAGAGACCAGTCTGACCGACTTGAGTGTAATCTAGCATGTGATATCGTTTGTAGAGACTCCAATTGGACCGACTGATAATCTAGTAGCGTATACTGGTCAGAGACTCGGTCTGACCGACTCTGAGAGTAATCTGGTAGTGTGTACCGGTCAGAGACTCGGTCGTAATACTCGATTGTAAAAGTCGTACAGTGTACCCAGAGCTTTAGTTAACCTGGACACCATAAATGTATTTTAGGCTGTATTCGTCACAATGTGATGGACGCTGTTACTGTGATGTTTATGCAGCTGACCAGCTCTGATTTCTTTACAGTGGTGGTGAATGGAGGCAACATTGGTCGCCATGACTACAACACACATATAGCCATTTTATTTACTATCCGAGCCCACCAGAGAGTCTACGTGAGTCATCTGAGCTCATACGAAAGAGTAGAGCGTTCTGCTGTGTGATTGGCTGAGAGGCCCTGCGGTGGGTCTGAAGCGGGCGCGGAGCTGGTACTGGGGACCTGTGAAGGAAGATAATGCCACAAAAACGGAAACAATCACCAGTGTTAGTGATCAGTAAGCTTATATAAACACTAATGTCACCTGTCTGTCAGGCTCTAAGGCTGATCGGATAATACTGTGGAATACTATGCTTGGGAAAAGCCGGCATAGCCGTTGAGTAACTCTAAGCAGTTGAGAACAGCGCCCTCTGTGGGTTACCGTCACCGTTCGGTTACAGCTCGGGCAGCTGTAGTAGCTGTCCGTTGCTCTTCAGTAGTGTTTGACCGCTCTCTCCCACTGTTTCACTCTCTAAGTTAAGAAATGCGAAGTTGAAGTGATTCGTCCTCGTCTCAGAAGAACACCGGGAACCTGGTCCATAAGGTCCCAGAGAAAATGTATGAGGATGGACTATCAGAAAAGCACCACACTCTGAAGCTTAAATGATAAAGTCCTCACGAAAGCATCCCAAGGCTCAGAATTTCCCAGCGAGAAGGTTCTGGAACCAGGTTCCCGTGGGTTCTGCACTGTCTTCGGCCGTTTCTGGGATGAGGAACTGTGAGGATGTTACGGAAGTAGGGCTACCCAGAGATCCGCTAAAGTTTCCAGCCTCTGGAGAGTCTGGCTGCCAGGAGCACTGTGGTTTGTACCCAACGCTGGGACTCTCCTGCTGTGGCTCGTTGTCAAACCCAGCCACCGGCTCGTCAGCGCCCTCCGCTGGCTGCATCTGGGGTCGGTAGCCGTAGGCAGGTGCCCAGTGTGAGGAGGCTGGACTCTGGATGCCTGTGTAGGTGACCTGCGTCTGAGCGGAGTCCACGGAGCTGGAGGAGGATCCTGAGGTGTCCGAGACGCGGTTGCTCTGGGAACCGTCGGTAACCAGCTGGTTGTAGTATCTGAGGAGTGTCGGTTCATCCGAGTCTGTGTCCACTTCCACATTTTCCTCTATGGAATCATTGTCGTACGATTCCTCCTCTGGCACCGGGAAAAGCCCCTTCTTGCCCGAGTCCCACTCCGGACTCTCCACGATGTGAACTAGGCTGTGGGGGGGTGGCTTCACTTCGAGAGGAGCCTGAGAAACACACGTCAAACTTGTCAACTTCTCTGATCACACAGGAGAACGTTGTGGTTCTAGAATTCAGACTGTAGTTCATCTGTTTCTCTGCAGACTACATTCTCCTCCTTTCACCCTGATCTTCAATGATCAGGACCCCACAGGACCACCACAGAGCAGATATGATGTGGGTGGTGGGTCATTCTCAGCACTGCGGTCACACTGACACGGTGGTGGTCCTGAGGGTCCTGATCATTAGAGAGACAATTAACCTACATTTCAATACAGTATGTGTCAGTGATGATCATTTTACCGGAGGCGCTGACCAGTTCCCCGTCAGTTTGGGTCCAGGAATCTCAGGGTAGAAGGCTTTCTTCACCCTAAAATTACAAATCACACCATCATAAGTCCACCAGTCCATCAATATTAATACCAGTACAATTCAGCCCACCAGTGAAGATAATGAAGCTCTTACCAGTCCCTCTTCTTATAACAGAAGATACTTATGACAATGAGGCAACAGGACATGACTCCTAATGCCACTAGAATTTGGATCACCACCATGTCACCTACACACACACACACACACACACACACACACACACACACACACACACACACACACATCAATACATTTAACCTCTCATTAGAATTGAGTGAAAAATGAATAGAAGTAAGCGTGTCTTACTGTCAGACTCGGTTTTAATGGCCACAGTGGCCCCCGGCCCCTCTCCGGCGGCGGTGTACGCCTTCACCGTAAACTTATAGGAGCCCAGACTCAAACCCTGCACCGTGAACCACCTCACTGCGGGACCAGACACGTTCGCTGAGGAAACATCACACACGAGAAGAAGGACGAGTCACAGAGGCGTATTAAACGTGTGTGCAGCAGTGAAAACCCACCATCAACACGTTCATGAACCAGATCATCTTCACCAACTACATCAGTGACGGTGCTGCAGATCAAAACTACACCCGACTAATCAGCCCTTTAAACAGGTCGACGAGCTCTATTAACTCCACACTGTCCTCTGACCTTATGAAACCGTCCAAAGAGCTCCACACTGTCCTCTGACCTTATGAAACCGTCCAAACAGCTCCACACTGTCCTCTGACCTTATGAAACTGTCCAAAGAGCTCTAGACTGTACTATGAATTTTGCATACTGTCCAAAGAGTTCCAAGCTGTCTTTTGAACTTTATTGTCTGTCCTGTCCAAAGACTGCCTCGTAAGCTTTAGGGACTGACCTATGAGCTCCAGCTGAGAGGCTTTGGTCAGGTAGATGTTGTATCCTCGGATAAACCCTCTCTGGTTAGAGATGGCTGCAGGCGTCCAGGACAGCAGGACATTCTGACCAGACTGTTGGGCAAACAGGTCCTTCACAGAGTGATCAGGAACTGCAGGACGGACACACACGCACACACACACACACACACGCACGTACGTACACGCACACACGCACACACACACACACACACACACCAATCAATAAGTCTTCACTGGTCAATCGCAGGACTTAATGATTATTGATGATTGATTTCTGCTGTGAGCAGCGTTTTAAACGGTGATAAATGAAAATAGATAATATCACCAAACACAGATTCAGACACTCATTGTTAAAACACACAAATAGCTGCACCCAGAAGGACGTGTGGGATTGCAGTGCTGCATAAAGGTGATCAGGATCAATAACTGATAAAGTAGATTGATCTGATCAATATTTATTGAATGAATGTAACTCCAACCGTCCTGCTGGTGTCTTCTGGTGTGTCCTCTCTGATTGGACACACCGTCCCACCTTGTGTACAGAAGTACCAGCTCCAAGCATATTTAAACTGATACTAAAATGCGTGTCATTCTGATTATTGATTACAGCCCACGTCTGTCCGACGTCTGAGCAGAGACTGTTGGCGTACCCATCTCCTGCCCGTACACACGATGCCTCTGCAGCAAGACTGTAGCTTCATCAGACAGAGCAAACACAGAGAGTGTGTACCGTACGCCAGCCTCCAGAGAGCCTAGATACAACACACACACACACACACATTACTGTGTAAAACTGATTAAACAAATAAAACCCATCATAACCAAAACACCACGGAAACGGAGTGGGTGGGGCCTCAATGCTGTAGTTTGAATGGGTTGAGACAGCTCTCACCTGATTGGATGATGGTGCTGCTGTTCAGCTCTGGAAGCTTCACCCACTGCACAGAGCAGTGGTCAGTGCACCCTACAGGAACCCACTCCACCACATAGCCTCGGCTAGCATTGGACAAAGGTTGCCAGGTCAGTTCTAAATGCCCCTCACTGGCAACCAGCTCAGACATAGGCTGCTGAGGACCTGCAGGAACAGAAGGAAATGGATCACACACGGGTTCTTACCTGCTCCAGCTGGGCTCCTACAGCTTGGAAAGTCTAGGGCTGATCCATTTAGAAGTTCAGTGCTAGTCAGGTCATCTCACCTGCTCGGAATTCTGGAACGACCACAATGGAGCGCTGGGAGAGGCCGACGGGGTTACGTGCTGCCACAGCAACCATGACATCACTGCTGCTGTTGCTGAGAGTGATGGAAAGATTGGCTGCAGACGGAGGTAGAGAGAGAATCGTCCATCGATTGTCTTCTCCATCCTTCTGATAGACCTCATACGCCACAAGAGCACCATGAGTATCACTGAGAGAGAGAGGCTGAGTGAGAGAGAGAGACAGAGAGAGAGAGAGAGAGAGAGAGAGAGAGAGAGAGATCAGCTCTAGACTGAGCTTCTTGTCACTCACAAATATATATCTGCTAATGATCAGACCCTCGTTAGAGAGGACGTTGGGTCTTATTTAAACCTCAGACATTAGTTTGGTTTGCTCTCGATTCTTGAAGTGAAAACCTTTCTTGCAGTCGATGTCAGAGACGGTAGATGGTTCTAGGAAACATCTAACTGACATTATTTCAGACAAAGGAGGAGACACAGATATTAGGACAGAGGGTCTGAACTTTATCATCACAATAAAATGACATTTCTGTTAATGACGATTAAAGACGTTTCTTCAGTCGTACGTGTTTAGTTATTTCACCTCCATCTCTCAGTGCAGTTACACTGAAGATCAAACGTCCAGATGTTTAAATCTGTCAAAGGTGTCCATGTGGGGTCCTACCTTTTTCTTAAACGACTGTAAATATAAATATTGATCATCGTCTGTTTCTAGAACAATTTCAGCAACAAATGTGGGATTATTCTCTCACTTTCCACAGAATCTGTCCGGTTACTTCACTGTCCATCCTCACCCACACATCAGGAGCTTCAGGATCTAAACACACACACACACACACACACACACACAATATTATTATTATGATTATTAATAATAATCACATTATTACTCAATATAAAACAGACCTGACCTCCTCTAAACACCAGCACCGGTTAAGATTATTTCTGTAAGATGTTTATAAACAGCGCTGCAGTGACCCTACAGGAGAAAGACTCACTGTCCATTGCAGTGTGGACGCTGTAGGGGGCGCTCCAGTCTCCCCATCGCCAGAAACTGTGCAGAGAGGCACATCGTACAGTTACAGTATACTGAACGTCCGGCCTCAGTCCGTCCAGCACCACCGCAGACAAACCCACACCGGTGAAGTTACGCTGTGAACACACACACGCACACACACACGCACGCACGCACACACGCACACGCACAAAGCTTTCATTAAGTTCACAAAATCACTGCATCTTCAGATGAAAAACACTCTGGATCAACAGGGATATATAGTGTAATATAGTTATATAGTTATATAGATATAGTGTTATATAGTTATATAGATATATAGTGTAATATAGTTATATAGATATATAGTGTTATATAGTTATATAGATATATAGTTATATAGATATATAGTTATATAGATAGATGGTGTTATATAGTTATATAGATATATAGTGTAATATAGTTATATAGATATATAGTGTTATATAGTTATATAGATATATAGTTACAGCCACACAGATATGCATATATACATATGTGATGAAAACACAGTTTATACAGACACATGGTGCAACATAGCCATACAGATATGCAAGTAAATACAGATAGACATGGTGTTACAGACATGGCACATATAGCCATGTGCCATACAGTGTAATACACATACATACAGTGTCATACAGACAGACATACAGACACACAGCCACAGACATATAAATACATATGCTACAGATACATAACATAGCCATACAGACACATGCAACATAGCCATACAGATTACATATGCAACATACAGTCATACAGACATACACATAGCTATGACACACAGACATATGTTTTCATATGTCATATGACATACAACACAGCCACAGACATACAGCAATATAGTTACATAGTGTAACATAGCTATAGACATGGCAAGCAGTTACAGTTACATAGACATATGTGCTATACAGACAGTGCACATAGCTACAGACACATAGTGTCATATATATGTTATATATGTGCACAGCTATATGTGATACACAGTGCAACAGCCATACAGACATACATATAGCTATACAGATGTTATATGATACATGGCAACATAGCCATATGACATGGTGCAACATAGCCATAGACACAGCACATACAGCCATACAGACACACAGCACACAGCCATATGACACACAGCGTCATATAGCCATACAGACATACAGTGTAACATAGCCACATATGACATACAGTGCCAATAGTTATAGACATATATATATATACAGACATATAGTAATATAGCTACAGACATATAGTGTAATATAAATATATAGATACATAGTTATATAGATATGTTATATATACAGTGTAATATAGTTATAGATATATATGTTACATAGACATAAGTAAGTTATATAAGCATATAGATACAGTGTAATATATAGATATATAGTGTACATACATAGATACAGTGCTATATGTTACATAGACATATGTTATATAGTTATATAGACATACAGTGCACATAAAGCCATATAGATACATAAAGTGCACATAGCTATATATGATTACATGGTGTCAGGATACAGTAAGATAGTTATATAGAGGCAATACAGCACAGTGTAACATAGCTACAGACACAGCATGGGTGTGCAGACATGTATGGGTGCTGCACAGTGCAGTTACATAGACATGGTGTGATTACATATACAGATGGGTGTCATACATATGCAACATACAGACACATATGATTACAGACACACATACAGACATGCCATACAGCCATACAGATACATGTAACATGTGTCACAGATTATTACAGTGCCATATGTCATATAAGACATAGACAGTGTAACATAGTTACATAGATATATATATATATATATACATAGCAAGCTATATAGCTATATGTAGACATACAGCCATATAAATATACAGTCATATACATATACAGTCATATAGCCATACAGACATATGCAAACATACAGACACACACACACACACAGACACACAGCACACACACATGCACACACTTATGCCACACACACATTAAGACACACAGTGCCTTCATACACACAGACACATACAGCTCACACAGACACACATGCCACATGCCACACATACAGCACAGCTCACACAGACACACAGCGCCACAGTCATACAGACATATGCCACATGTTGGTGATACACAGCCACATAGTCATGTTACACAGACTACAGTGTCATAGTTATAGATATATAGTGTTATATAGTTATATAGTGTTATATAGTTATATAGATATATAGATATATAGTTATATAGATATATAGTGTTTTTAATGCTTATAAGCAAAACAATGTTTCAATTCTCTTCATTTTTACATCTGAAACGAAGATGAATGAATGTTTTTGATTAGTTACTCGAGTTCATTTCTGCTGTTTATAAAGGTTGCATTCTCTATCCCCGTCCACTGTGACCCTCAGTGTCTGAAGATCTGGATATGCCCTGAGATACTCAATCAATCAGAGATCAATCAGAGATCAACCAGCGATCAATCAGAGATCAACCAGAGATCAATCAGAGATCAGAGATCAATCAGGAGATCACTCAGCCGGACAACCAGCTTATCAATCAGAGATCGACTAGATCGTTTCAGCCATCAACCAGCTTATCAACCAGCGATCAATCAGATCGACCAGAGATCACCAGAGATCAATCAGAGATCAACCAGAGATCAACCAGCTTATCAACCAGAGATCAACCAGAGATCAACCAGCGATCAACCAGAGACCAGAGATCAACCAGAGATCGACCAGAGATCAACCAGCGATCAATCAGAGACCAGAGATCGACCAGAGATCGACCAGCGATCAATCAGAGACCAGAGATCGACCAGAGATCAATCAGAGACCAGAGATCGACCAGAGATCGACCAGAGATCGACCAGAGATCAATCAGCGATCAATCAGAGACAAGAGATCAACCAGAGATCGACCAGAGATCAACCAGCGATCAATCAGAGACCAGAGATCGACCAGAGATCAATCAGAGATCAGAGATCAATCAGAGATCAACCAGCGACCAAACAGCGATCAATCAGGAGATCAACCAGCCATCAACCAGCGATCAACCAGAGATCAAATCAGCGACAACTAGCGATCAGGAGATCAATCAGAGATCAATCAGAGATCAATCAGAGATCAACCAGCGACAATCAGGAGATCAACCAGCGACAAACAGATCAGAGATCAATCAGAGACTTCAACTTGAAGCGCATCAACTTCAGAGAGATCAATCAGAGATCAACCACAGATCAGAGATCAATCAGAGATCAACCAGCGATCAATCAGAGATCAATCAGAGATCAACCAGCGATCAAACAGAGATCAACCAGAGATCAATCAGAGATCAGAGATCAATCAGAGATCAACCAGCGATCAATCAGAGACCAGAGATCAACCAGAGATCAATCAGAGATCAATCAGAGACCAGAGATCGACCAGAGATCGACCAGAGATCAACTGAGACCAGAGATCGACCAGAGATTCCACCAGTAGAGATCGACCAGCGATCAATCAGCGATCAATCAGAGACCAGAGATCAATCAGAGATCAACCAGAGACCAACCAGAGATCAGAGATCAACCAGAGAGACCAGATCAAACGCCAGAGACTGTCCAGATATCAATCAGAGATCAACCACATTAATCAGAGATCGAATTAAGAGATCAGACATCAATCAGAGATCAACAACCAGAGATCAACCAGAGATCAATCAGAGATCAATCAGAGATCAATCAGAGATCAGAGATCGACCAGAGATCGACCAGAGATCAATCAGAGATCAACCAGAGATCAATCAAGAGGTCAACCAGAGATCAATCAGAGGTCAACCAGAGATCAATCAGAGGTCAACCAGAGATCAATGAGAGGTCAACCAGAGACCAGAAATCGACCAGAGATCAATCAGAGATCGACCAAAGATCAATCAGAGGTCAACCAGCGATCAATCAGAGGTCAACCAGAGACCAGAGATCAATCAGAGATCAACCAGAGATCAGAGATCGACCAGAGATCAGAGATCAATCAGAGATCAATCCTTTAACCAACGGTTCTCCCGTATTTGGGTTCTGACACTGGAAACACGCCTGTCCTGCACATTTTAGTGGTGTTTCTTGCTACTATGAAGGGCTTGGTGATAAAGTGATTAGTTGAAACAGATCTGTGAGGAGCAGGAACAGCACTAAAACGTGCTCTTCACTACAAGCACAATTACAATGGAAAAGAACAGAGTACTCACAGTGTCTGAGCTCCCCCTAGTGGTGAGCTGCACCTGACAGATCATATCCAGGGTTTGATAGGACTGGACAGTCCAAATCCACCGCAGACCGGACTTCCACGCCTGAGGAACTGCCGACATGTTCACCGGAGCCAACAGACGCACTGTAGAACAACCAACACACACTATTTACACACACACACACACACACACACACACTCAGGTACCCTACAGTAATAAAGCTCTGTCTCAGACTCTACAGCAACCATTACCGCGGTCAGCGATGTGGGAGGCGTCGCTGAGCTGGACGGTTCCAATTACATTATGAGCTGTGAGAGTCCAGCTGTTCTCCCAGTGGTCAAAAAGACACACCTTCAGGTCTCTTGTGGCCTCGTTACAGCGCCTATCACAAATACACACATTTACACAAACTAAATATCAATATTTATAATCATTACACACATTTCCAGATCTACACGGAGTGTGTGTGTGTGTGTGTGTGTACTGTTAGTGTACCTGCCGTTAAGAGTGTATTCTGTAAGTAAACTTCTCCTCCAGAAGCCGGTATCTCGACCTCTCTTCCACCTGCACTCAGCCCTCTGCAGATCACGCGTCTCACACTCCAGACCCTCATCACCCGGTGGGTCTGAAACACACACACACGCACACACACACACACACACGCACACGCACACGCACACGCACACGCACACGCACACGCACACACACACGCACACGCACACGCACACACACGCGCACACACACACGCACACACACACGCACACACGCACACACACACGCACACACACACACGCGCACACACACGCGCACACACACGCGCACACACACGCGCACACACACGCGCACACAATGAGGGTCAGGGTCTGACAGTGAGGGTCAGACAGTGAGGGGTCAGACAGTGAGGGTCAGACAGTGAGGGTCAGACAGTGAGGGGTCAGACAGTGAGGGGTCAGACAGTGAGGGGTCAGACAGTGAGGGTCTGTGTAACACAGATGGTCACACAATCCCTTTAATTCCACTGGTAATGAAGGAGTGTGCACTCACAGCCCACGAACACCACAGCGCCGTCCAGGATCAGGTTCGATTTGGAGAGGCACATGATGTTGGTGCCAGAAGATTTGGATATGGACAGGTTGGTCACTGTGGCAGCGAAGCTTCTGCGGCTCAGCATGGTCACCTCCAACTTTTGGCGTTCGTACTTCAAACTGTCAAACTTCTGACCCTCAGGAACGATGCAGCAGAAGGTCATGTTACTGCCCACTGGAACTGCCTTGTCCTGAGGATACATTTGAGCCTTCTCCTTATCAGGAACGTCAGAACCTGGAACCGGTCACAGCAGATTCATGAATGAACAGCAGGTTGTGTACACTCGCTCCATTTAATTACAGCCAGGAGACACAATGTGTGTCCAGTAGATGGCGCTGTATCTCTAGTGTAACATACAAATATTAAATATAGTACATTTAATCAGTCCTTACCCACGATGGTCTGCAGGGGGCTCCACTCACTCACAGCATTCTCCTCTCGGGCTCTGATCTGGACAGAGTGGGAGGTGCACTGCAGAGGAACTTTAGAGACCCAGGTCCAACTACGTCTCCCTGATAGAGAATCAACTGCAGGAGATACAGTCTCCTACACACACACACACACACACACACACACACACACACACACACACACACACACACACACACACATACATTACAGTCACAAATTCACAGCAGCACCTTAAACTTCAATTCAATTAATTCAATAAACTCTATCCATGAATTGAAATCATTAAGAGAAAGTTAATGTCAACATAGACACTACATTTACATACAGTCATATTTACACTGTTAACAACGTTACTGTGACCAGTTTCTACTATTATTGCTGTATCATTATTATTGTTGTTGTTGTTGCTCTTTACTCTGTTAATAAGGCTGATTTAAAGACCAGAACCATTTCAAATCCAGAAACCAGTTCAGATCAGTCTGAGAACCTATGAACCCGCCGTAGTGATTGGTGACGTCTCCAGCTGTGGAGCAGCAGGCTGGTACCGGAGTGGAGGTACCATACAGCGGCAGAGTGTCACAGTCAATGTAAATAATCACAGACACACTTTACATTTTAATAATAAATACTGTTCATGGAAGCAGTTGAACTGCCCTTTGATCAGGGACTGTTCGAGTTGGTCATTTCAGGTCCAGCAAGTTCTGGGCAGGACTTTCACACTTTGGACCTGGAACACCCACCTGTAGATAATGCAGGTCCACCACTTTTGTACTGGTCATTTGGGTTCATTTAGCCAATAATGGCTGGATTTTGACTTGCTGGACCTTTAAGACCCAGCTCTGATTAGACCTGACTTCAGAAGATCAGCTCTTACATTCAGAACGTTCTCCATGAGCTCAGTGCGAAAGATCTCCATGTCGAAAAGTGCTGAGTCGCTCTCCCATGTCACTGTCAGAGTCTGGGAGGGAAAGTCTTCCTTCAGAGATACACTCCGCGGAACTGCAAGACCTAAACACACACACACACACACACAGAAAGAGAGAGAGAGAGACAGAGAGACATTATGTCAGTGTGTGGGAGCTGTGTGCTGGCAGGGCTGGCAGGGAGTGAATGGAGCGACTGTTCTTCTCTGGTCGGGTCTGACGGTGTTAAGGTGAATAATGTAGACACTCATTAAATAGAAACACACGCTCCTATATCACCCTATACAACCCTGTACTACACCGTCACAACACCTACACTATACTGCACCTATACTACATCTTCAGAATGCCATATTACACACTCACCATGCTACACCTGACTATACTAAACCTGCATTACACTACATTGTACTACACCTATACTGCACTGTTCTACACTATACCTCACCTATACTGCACTGTTCTACACTATACTAAACCTATACTACACCTACACTGCTCTACACTATACTACAACTATACTGCACTGTTCTACACTGTACTAGACCTATACTACACCGTTCTACACTGTACTACACCTATACTTCACTGTTCTACACTATCCTACACTACACTGTACTACACCTATACTTCACTGTTCTACACTATCCTACACTACACTGTTCTACACTATACTACACCTACACTACAGTGTTCTACACTATACTACACCTACACTACAGTGTTCTACACTATACTACACCTACACTACAGTGTTCTACACTATACTACACCTACACTACAGTGTTCTACACTATACTACACCTACACTACAGTGTTCTACACTATACTACACCTACACTACAGTGTTCTACACTATACTACACCTACACTACAGTGTTCTACACTATACTACACCTACACTACAGTGTTCTACACTATACTACACCTACACTACAGTGTTCTACACTATACTACACCTACACTACAGTGTTCTACACTATACTACACCTACACTACAGTGTTCTACACTATACTACACCTACACTACAGTGTTCTACACTATACTACACCTACACTACAGTGTTCTACACTATACTACACCTACACTACAGTGTTCTACACTATACTACACCTACACTACAGTGTTCTACACTATACTACACCTACACTACAGTGTTCTACACTATACTACACCTACACTACAGTGTTCTACACTATACTACACCTACACTACAGTGTTCTACACTATACTACACCTACACTACAGTGTTCTACACTATACTACACCTACACTACAGTGTTCTACACTATACTACACCTATACTACAGTGTTCTACACTATACTACAGTGTTCTACACTATACTACACCTATACTACAGTGTTCTACACTATACTACACCTCTACTACAGTGTTCTACACTATACTACACCTCTACTACAGTGTTCTACACTATACTAAACCTATACTACAGTGTTCTACACTATACTACACCTACACTACAGTGTTCTACACTATACTACACCTACACTACAGTGTTCTACACTATACTACTCCTATACTACAATGTTCTACACTATACTACACCTATACTACACTACAGTGTTCTACACTATACTACACCTATACTACAGTGTTATACACTATACTACACCTATACTACAGTGTTATACACTATACTTCAGTGTTCTACACTATACACCTATACTACAGTGTTCTACACTATACTACACCTCTACTACAGTGTTCTACCCTATACTACACCTCTACTACAGTGTTCTACACTATACTACACCTCTACTACAGTGTTCTACCCTATACTACACCTCTACTACAGTGTTCTACACTATACTAAACCTATACTGCACTGTTCTACACTTTACTACACCTATACTATAGTGTTCTACCATATACTACACCTACACTACAGTGTTCTACACTATACTACACCTATACTACAGTGTTCTACACTATACTAAACCTATACTGCACTGTTCTACACTATACTACACCTATACTACAGCGTTCTACACTATACACCTATACTACAGCGTTCTACACTATACTACACCTATACTACAGTGTTCTACACTATACTACACCTATACTACAGTGTTCTACACTATACTACACCTATATTATTCAGAACTGCATCAACACTACACTGAAGTACAGTCGAGTATGTCTGAGTAATGAATGTGAGTGAACTCACCAGCGTGTGTGAAGCTGTGTGTGAGCTGGAGGGTCAGCAGGAGCAGGGGTGTGAATGCCTGCATGATGGCTGCTGACCACAGAGACCACGACAGCCTCCTGTAAAACACACACACACACAGACACACACACACACACACACACACACACACACACACACAGTATTAATACTGCGGACTTCAACCAAAGCATTATGACAGATTAAGCATGTTAGCATTATGCAAATGAGCTCTTGAACTCGTCCATAGCAGTCATTCAGTACCAACAGCAACAGCGCGTATGACTGTATTAAAGCTCCTTAATTCAGACGGACAAAACGAAGCTCCGCCCAGTTTAGAAACACCTGCTTAATTAAACAGTAATAAAATAATCTATCAATTCAATTGAATCTGTATTATCAAACACACACACACACACACACACACACACACACACACACACACACACACTCTATGGGCTGTGAACACACCGTTCAAACACACAAACAGAGCATTACTGTATCCAGCTGTGCGGGTCTCCTGGTGAATTCCAGTTTCTCAGCAGTGAGTGGCATTAGCTATTAACGAGAAGCAGTGTGTGTGTGTGTGTGTGTGTGTGTGTGTGTGTGTGTGTGTGTGTGTGTGTGTGTGTGACTCCTGCAGGCGTGGACTTACAGAAATTGAGGATCAGCTTCAGTTAAACAAAGTCAAACACTTGCATGTTCAAACATGTAAACCCTCAGCCGTCTCCACGGCGGCAGGACGTACGCCCACACATACACAGAGCCTTGCTAAAGTTTGGGCACCGCTGGTCTCAGACCTTAATTAGCATGTTGAGGTTTGGTTCACGGTCCTCGGAGATGCAAATCTCAAAGCTTTATAGAAACCCAGACTCATCTAACCTCGTCCCAAAATACCGCAGCCGTGGGTTCCTCTAAGCAGCTGCCTAGCACTCTGACAGGGAACAGGGTCGAGGCCCAAAGCAGGAGACGTTCTAAGAAGACAGCAAAGCGTTTCAGCACGGTTCCTCAGTTCTGAATGTAATTCAGAAATGGTTAACAGGAACAGTGGAGGTCACGATAGCAGCAGCTCGTAGGACTGGTCTCTTTTGGATTTTGATGTGTGTTTAGGATCAGTATCCATTTGTAGAACCAGCCTCTCTTCAGCTTCAGCTTCTTTACAGATGTTGTTGTGTTTGCTGCCAGAATTCGCTGGAATTTGGCTGAATCCATTCGTCCCTCTACCCGTGAAACGTTCTCCGTGCCACTGGCTGCATGATTGTTTCCAAAATGCTTGTTTAGATGTTCTGATGCTGGATTTTGTGGTGAGGATGCAGGAGAGGTTTTCTTCTGAAGACTCTTCCATAACGATCATATTTGTGCAGGTTTTCCTGAACAGTAGAACAATGAACCCCAACTCCAGAGATAAATCTTCCAGAAGGTCTTTTACAGTAAAGCAGTTACATACTACAAGCTGCTGTCCGAAGATATTTTTGGTCTCATCATGACGTTCAGAACTGAGGAACCGTGCTGAAATGCTTTGCTGTCTTCTTAGAACGTCTCCTGCTTTGGGCCTCGACCCTGTTCCCTGTCAGAGTGCTAGGCAGCTGCTTAGAGGAACCCACGGCTGCTGTATTTTGGGACGAGGTTAGATGAGTCTGGGTTTCTATAAAGCTTTGAGATTTGCATCTCCTGCTCTTTCCTAACGAGGACCGTGAACCAAACCTCAACATGCTAATTAAGGTCTGAGATCTTCTGGGGGAACAACTGTTTTGTAATTTGTCACATTTGTATTATATATGAGTACATACATGCAATATGAACACACACACACACACACACACACACACACACACACACACACACACACACACACACACACACACACACACCTGCCATCTGTAGTCCATAACAGAGCAGCTCAAAGTGAAACTCTAGAGACTCAGAGTGAAACTGGAAGAGCTGAAACTTGGAGTGAACTCTCCAACCTCCCCACTGCAATCTGCTCACTACACACGAGACAGTTTAGAACCTGAACATTTAGAACTGTGGTGGAGGTGTGTTAGTGTGTGGGGGTCAGACACAGCAGTGCTGCTGGAGTGTTTAAACACTATGGTCACTCTATTAGACTCTGACATAATTGTTCCACCTCTTGCTTCAATCTCAGACACATCATATCTGCTCTGTGGTGGTCCTGTGGGGTCCTGATCATTGAAGATCAGGGTGAAAGGAGGAGAATAAAGTATCAGAGAAACAGATGAACTACAGTATGAATTATAGAACCACACAGATCTCCTGTGTGGTCAGAGGAGCTGATAGAGTGGACAGAGAGAGGAGAGACGAGGAGGTGGTGATAATGTTATGGCTGATCAGTGAACATGGACAGGGATGAGTGCAGATGTAGCAGACGTGGTTTTGGGTGCTGATACAGATATAGATATTGATATGGATGGATATATATGGACAGGCCGTGGCTGAGTTCTGGTTCCGGTTCTCAGGGGTCTTTAGTGCCACTCTGTGTTCTGAAAGGGACATGAAGGAGTTCTCAGGTCAGATCTGTAACAGCTACAGATCACATTACACCAGCAGACACACACTGGTCCACCTCCCGCACTCCCACACAAACAGCGCGGGTCCGTTTACGGGAAGGTGCAGCCCGGCTACAGAAACCGTTCTGCAGAGTGAGAACGGGCGAGTGCAGCTCAGGTTTTTCAGCATGGCTGGTTACACTTTCATTATCTCCTCTACCCCTACACCAACACAGCCTTCAGAGAACCCACCTCCTACAACAACAAACAAGCCCTGACATGCCAACCACTCAAATCACACCCTAAA
The DNA here is from genome assembly GCA_034509495.1 of Acestrorhynchus altus. Taxonomy (NCBI): domain Eukaryota; kingdom Metazoa; phylum Chordata; class Actinopteri; order Characiformes; family Acestrorhynchidae; genus Acestrorhynchus; species Acestrorhynchus altus. The sequence goes on along the minus strand of CM067522.1, from coordinate 201,707 downwards.
CATCAGCACCAACTGCTACTGTCCTTAACAGCCTGTAATACTGAGATCTCAGAGACCACCTCAGACACCACAGTAACCACCTCAGACACCGCGGCGACCACCTCAGACACCACGGCGACCACCTCAGACACCACGGCGACCACCTCAGACACCACTGCGACTACTCAGTCACATGGGCTGAGACCGGGCCGAGACAGGGCCGAGACCAGACTGGGACCAGGCTGAGACAGGGCCGAGACAGGGCCGAGACTGGACCGAGAGTGGAAAGGCTGGACGAGGTGCAGTGTGATGGTCAGTAATGCAGTCACACAATAAACCCAATTCCACGTTAAACAGCTGTTAGTCACAGGTTACTGTAACGTTTCTAAACACCGCTCTGCACAAACCTCACTCTCCTCCGCCTGTTCCTCTGCACAGTTTACACACCCAGCACACACCGCGTCCCAACTACACAGAACACTACTATGTACCGTTAACCTCGTAGACTCCACAAGCACCTGATTCAGGGAAATGTGTTTTAATGAAGTTCCCCTTTAAGCTGGAGAAGATCTGCTCCTGAATGTGCTCCGTCCAGTTAGCTTTGGCCAGCGGTCATCCATAGTGAACACACACACTCACACACACACACACACACACACACATTCAGGCCACGCTCCCTCTGAGCCACAGGAGGTTCACAAGGGGACTAAAAATACTGCAGCTCCAGCAGCTGAGCTCGGAGCGTGAGTCAGTCCGGAACACTGATCAGACCCGACAGGAACCACCCCGCCATTAGTTAATCAAACACGACCCAAACTGGACCCGGACGTGACTCATGACAGAACACTTCCAGCAGAGGATTAATGAAAGACAGAGCTGCCGCGGAGACGTCCTCGTAAACACGTCATATGGTGCAGTGGGGGAGGAGTCATCAGTGCCCTCATAACACCCCTTCACACAGCCGGAGCCCGGGATGGGAATTGGTGTAAAGGGGGTGGAGTTTATGGCTTTACGTGATCAGATTAGTGCAGCCCTTGACCTCTTAGTGTGAAATGGGTGGGACTTCCCATCATCCAATCAGATTAAAGCATGTTATGCATTTACATTCATTTTACAGAACCCTACATGTCCTGTGATGTTGATAGAGCGTCCAATAGCGTCCCACACATTTTCAATCAGGGACAGGTCTGGAGATGAGACCGACCACAGTGTAGTATCTGTGTCTTCAAGACCAGATCTTGAGACGGCAGCAGTGTGAGGACGAGTGTCGTCCCGTTGGAACAGAGCACCGGAGTGTGTGTTCAGAAAAGGTAGAACCACTGGTTGCAGAACCTCATTAATGTAACGTTGGTCTGTTTAAGTGTCTGTAATGAAGAACGAAGGTGATCTGACATCATACGAAACTGCACCAACACCATCACACCAGACCTTCTGGACGTGTGACAATAAACTGTTGTTCTTGGCACTGACCACGGAACCTCCTGACTCGCTACAGCACACGGTAATTTCACCAGACTGAGGAAGAAAAACAGCTGCAGTTTGTGCGCTGTAGTGGAGTCCGCACTGGTGTGTGAAACTCCACAGCAAGCTGAAGTCAGGTTACACACACACACACACACACACACACTGACAGTTAACACAGGTTCATCATTAACCCTGTAGTAAATAAAAGGGATGTAAACGCTGCGCTCCTTCTCACACACTGCAGGACCAAGAACACAGTGTTCTAACGCAGCCCTGTGACCGCACTGGGCCCACAGCCAGCGTCCTTTACCCAGCACTGGACACACACTCTATCATTACACTTACACTCTGTCATTTCACACAGCAGGCCGAATAAAGCCGCTCCCCCAGCGATACCCTGTAATCCCTCTGAATGAACACGTCTATGAAAAGACATGTGGGAACCGCAGCAGCAGCAGAACCCGTCAGCACAGAGGAGCAGGCGGTACCGCTCACGTCCCCCATCCAAAGCAACGCCTCACCACTTCATCTCCAGGGCAAAGTGGTGGGATATTTCTCGTTAGCTGATGGTTATGTAGGGAATAGACTGTTTGCTGGTCCGTGTCTTCAGAGACGTAAACAGAGCCGAGAAGCTTTCTGTAGAAATTCGTTAGAATCGGATGAAAGACTCCAGAGAATTCCAGGATGACCTCACAGCGGAATGCTGCTTCGTTTACTGGAGCGGCGCCTGCAGGCCTCAAAGCCTTTCTGTGAGCCGTGAACAATAGCAGTGAGTGTTTCAGTGGAGAGGTCAGAACCCGCCTCCAGCAGCCTAAAGAGCTCACACCCTACAGGCCTACAGCGCGCGCACACACCACGTCTAATAGCAGGCGTGGACAAGAGGGTATAAAGACCCCCAGCACTGAGCTGTGGAGCAGTGGAACCGTGTTCTCTGGAATGCTGCAGTACTTCGTTGGGATGAGGTGGAGTGGTGATCAACCAACATCCTGACCTCACTAATGCTCCTGTCAGTGAACGCAATCAAATTCTCACAGCAATCTTCCAGAATCTAATCCACCAAAACAGAACTCTTTTAGTCCATATCATCCGATCCGATATCAGAACATCAGCTTCCCAAAATCATCATCAGACCAGAAGATCCATCTGCCGTTGTCTATTTTTACCTGTAGACACTAAAGACACCCTGAAGACAAACTGACGACTGTACCGGCAGCCGCTCTGTGTTCCAGGAAAGACTAATGAATAATTAAACACTCACACACACACTCACACACTCACTCACTCACTCACTCACTCACTCACTCACACACTCACACACTCACTCACACACTCACTCACACTCACACACTCACACACTCACTCACACTCACACACACACACACTCACACACACACACACTCTCACTCACACACACACTCACACACACTCACACACACACTCACACACTCACACACTCACACACTCTCACTCACACACACACTCACACACACACACACTCACACACACTCACACACTCACACACTCACACACACTCACACACACTCACACACACTCACACACACTCACACACACTCACACACACTCACACACACTCACACACACACACCTTTTTTCTGAGAAAATCTCAGCTCTCGTGATTTCAGTCTGACTTTGTTTACAGTGGGTTCATGTAACATAAAGTGGGTCAGAAAGCATCTGCGCTGCCAGTCCAGCTGACCGCAACAGTCAGACTGACCCAACAGCTATTCTCCCAAAACACACACTAGCACTGGAACGCCTGTGCTACAGCCTTTACGACATCGTACAGATTCACTAAGAAACTCTCGTAACGGGGCTTATACGCAGGACCCGCCCCTTTCCCACTCCAAACTTTACCTAAAGCTGCTGTGGCCGTTCAGGATCCGGTCAGCTACCCTTTGGGGCATTTACTGTCCCAGGAGGACATGACCCAGGAGGTGGACGAGATGTTACACCTGTTACACATGTGACTCCGCCCCTTCACTTTAGCTACACTCCCGTCACTACCTCGCAAGCTCCTCACAGGCGTCTTCACGCCGCCACCTCCTGCGTCAGTGTTATTGTATACGAATGTAAAAGCAGAGTTAAAGGAAGAGTTACACCGACAGGTAGAGCACAATGTAAACAGGAACACTACTTGCGCTCACGTCGTAAACGTGAACATGTAACCGTGACGTGAAGTGAAGTGGACATTAAATCCGCAGAGCTGCTGTTCCGTTCTGTTCTTCGGGACTCTTAACGCCATATCCTGGCCGCTCTCTTCCTGTGGATGAAAGCTTCTTCCAGGACTTCATGATCATCCGGTTCTCTTTCCTGGAACCTCTGCTGGAGCTCTGTGTGCAGACACCCCTCAAGGCCAAACCGCCGTGCCCAGCAGTCGTCTTTCTGAACGCGTACCTAAACACTGTAAGAGTTCCTGCAGCACAGCTGGAATCACTCCGCGAACCCAACAGCGTCTGATTCAAAACCTCTCACAGTGTAACACTCGTCCAGCCCCGCTGCTCGGCTGACCCGGCTGAAAGACCCACAACACTCACTTCCCTCCATGTGAGAAGTGTCATGTCACTTTTATAATGTTGTCTAAATGTTATTAAAGGGTTAAAACATAATGTTTAGTACAGACTGATTTCACCCAAAATGCAAAATCTGCATATTTTGAATTCAGTTTTTGTGACATCACAAAGCAGCACGTTTCCATATATCCACCCCACAGAGGTGTAGCCCCGCCCATTAAATCTACAGCAGTGTAGCCCCGCCCATTAAATCTACAGCAGTGTAGCCCCACACATTCCATCTACAGCAGTTTAGCCCCACCTATTCCATCCACAGCAGTTTAGCTCCACCCATTCCAACCACAGCAGTTTAGCTCCACCCATTCCATCCAAAGCAGTTTAGCCCCGCCCATTCCATCCACAGCAGTTTAGCTCCACCCATTCCAACCACAGCAGTTTAGCTCCACCCATTCCATCCACAGCAGTTTAGCCCCGCCCATTCAGCCTTTAAAATTACACTGACCGTTAAATATGCTTTCCATTATATACACTGATAGTTATTTTTATATTATTTATTATTTTAATATTTTATGAAATCGTTACGGTAACAGTTAAATTCACTGTAATAAACTAATGAGGTTTAGATTTAAAGGTCTCAGTTGTGTTTGAGTGTTTAATCTGCACTTTGATCAGTTAATTAAAAATCATTATATAAATATACATAAACACACACACATATATATAAAACCATTACGTAAATTAAATTAAACTTAAATTATCCATCCATCCATCCATCCATCTTCTTCCGCTTATCCGGGGCCAGGTCGCGGGGGCAGCAGTCTATTTTATATATTAAATTATTATACAGTAAACCATCATATACATATCAAATCATCACTGAATATATTGAATATTATTATTTAGTCACAAATGTTTTAACTCAATAACATTATATTTTGTATTATATTATGAAATCATTATTAATACTGTTATTAAATCAATATAATATATTATTACATCATTATTATATTAAACATTTTATTAAATCGATATTAAAATTATTATTATTATATATTATTCAAAACAGCAGTAATGTTTTCAATCATTAATACATTGTATATTTTATTAAAATATTATGAAAGCATCATTATATTATTACATCATTATTACATAATATTTTATATTATCACATCATTATTATATTCTATTATGAAATTATTATTATTGACGTTTTATTATATTATACATTACATAATTAAATCATTATTATATTATTAAACAATTGTTATTATATATTATGAAATCATTATTATTATTACTGTCAATTAAATCAATATAACAATATATTACTAAATCGCTATTATATTAGATATTATTTTATCAAATCGACATTATTATTATTAATATTATTATTATTATTATTATACATTATTCAGACAAACAGCAGTAATGTTTTTCAGACCACACCTCTTTTCCGTTAGGCACCGCCCCCAAGCGCCAGCGGACTGCAGCTATTGGCAGACAGTTTACGTAAACAAACTGCCAGCCAGTCCGAACGCAGCGAGGCTGAGCCGACAGCCAATCACAGCATAGAGAAGGCGGGCGCAGCCGGAAACCAGGCGGAAATAAAAACACGCTAAGCTAAGCTAAGACGAAGATCGGAACTCAAATTGTACCTTTAGTTTCGATTCCGCCGCGCGCTGCCGAATCCGTCCCGAATCCCCAATCCCCGATCCCCGACCTACATCAGCCCGCGGCCCCGCTGCTCCTCTCAGCCCGACGGAGCCTCACCTCTCACTGCCGCGCCTGCCTGACTGACTGCGCCCCCTGCCGCCGGCCTTTATACATTACACCCCCTTCTGCTTCCACTGCGCCCCCTGCCGCCATCCTATATACATTACACCCCCTTCTGCTTCCACTGCGCCCCCTGCCGCCGGCCTTTATACATTACACCCCCTTCTGTTTCCACTGCGCCCCCTGCCGCCATCCTTTATACATTACACCCCCTTCTGTATATAGGATAGGATACATTTACATTTACATTTGTGGCATTTAGCAGACTTATCCAGAGCGACTTACAAAAGTGCTTTGCTGTTTACTTAGAACATCCTTAGCTAGTAGACGAGGCTGGAATCTAGAGATTCCACACATTTAGACCGTGTTGAAACAAGTCTTTATGGAGTTAAGTTCTCCTGAAACAGACGAGTCTTCAGTCTGCGTTTGAAGACATTGAGGGACTCGGCTGTTCGGACTCCCAGGGGAAGTTCGTTCCACCATTTTGGTGCCAGAACAGAAAAGAGTCTGGATGCATGTTTACCTTGCATCCTGAGGGATGGTGGGTCAAGCCGAGCTGTACTTGAAGCTCGAAGGGCTCTTGGTGCAGCTCGAGTTTTGACCATTGCCATCATGTATGGAGGGGCTGGTCCATGTTTGGCTTTGTAGGTCAGCATCAAGGTTTTGAATCTGATGCGGGCAGCTACAGGGAGCCAATGAAGGGAACGCAGCAGAGGAGTTACATGACTGAATTTATGAACATTGAAGACGAGCCGCGCTGCTGCATTCTGGATGAGTTGCAATGATCTGATGGTCTCATAGGAAGGCCAGCCAATAGGGAGTTGCAGTAGTCTAGTCTTGAGATGACAAGAGACTGAACAAGCACCTGAGTGGCCTCTCTAGACAGAAAAGGTCGAATTCTCCTAATGTTGTAAAGGAGAACATCTGCAGGACCGAGTCAGATTTGCAACATGAGCTGAGAATGATAACTGGTCATCCACTACTACACCAAGACAGCGTGCTTCAGCAGATGGAGTGACCAGTGAGTTCTCAAGGGAAATGGTAAGGTCAGGATGAGGACCAGTGCTACCAGGAATGAATAGCAGTTCGGTCTTGCTGGGGTTGAGTTTGAGGTGATGGGCTGCCATCCATGATGAGACATCAGAGAGGCAAGCTGAGATCCGGGATGAGACCTGGGTGTCGGAAGGTGGGAAAGAGAGGATGAGTTGAGTGTCATCAGCATAGCAATGGTAAGTAAAACCATGAGAAGATATTACTTTACCAAGAGAAGTAGTGTAGAGAGAAAAGAGAAGAGGACCAAGGACTGACCCTTGAGGAACACCGGTGGATAGTCTGTGTGGAGCTGATGTGGCTCCCTGCCATGTGACCTGGTAAGAACGCTCTTCCAGGTATGATGTAAACCATTGTAATGCAGAACCAGTGATTCCAAGGCTACCGAGGATTGACAGGAGGATCTTGTGATCTACTGTATCAAAGGCTGCAGAGAGGTCGAGAAGAATTACAACAGATGATAGTTTGGCTGATCTAGCAGCATGGAGTTTCTCAGTGACCGCAATGAGAGCAGTCTCTG
>CM067522.1:172422-179419 GCA_034509495.1 Acestrorhynchus altus | reverse complement strand
ATTTATTGATATCAGATGTTTATTGATATGTTTTAATATCGTGTTTGATTTATTGATATCAGATGTTTATTGATTTATTGATATCAGATGTTTATTGATATGTTTTAATATCGTGTGTGATTTATTGATATCAGATGTTTATTGATATGTTTTAATATCGTGTGTGATTTATTGATATCAGATGTTTATTGATATGTTTTAATATCGTGTGTGATTTATTGATATCAGATGTTTATTGATATGTTTTAATATCGTGTGTAAATTATTGATATCAGATGTTTATTGATATGTTTTAATATCGTGTGTAAATTATTGATATCAGATGTTTATTGATTTATTGATATCAGATGTTTATTGATATGTTTTAATATCGTGTGTGATTTATTGATATCAGATGTTTATTGATTTATTGATATCAGATGTTTATTGATATGTTTTAATATCGTGTTTGATTTATTGATATCAGATGTTTATTGATATGTTTTAATATCATGTGTAAGTTACTGTAATTATGTTTACATACAGGAGCTGCAGTTTGTTGTACCTGATCCTGAGGAACGCTTTAGTGCCCGTCTGCAGCCACTCCAGCCAAGCTCTCCGTACTCCATCAGGGGGCGCTGTGCAGTGCGGGGGAATAGCTGGGGGCCATGGAGCCACACCATCAATTTTACCACAGGTCAGCTTTCAGTGACACCTTCAAATGGATGAAGTTAAACCTTTAATCCAAATGTAGTCGATCAACCAAGACGTGCTGGATGTTAGTTTTAGCATTGTAGTGATTTTCACTACTACAACCTGAGATACACTTTCACTATTCACTATTACACTGACTCTACAACCATGATCCTCAACCTGCATACAGACTCTGACTGATCAGAGAGAGGGGGCGGGGCTGATGATCAACCTGCACACAGACTCTGACTGATCAGAGAGAGGGGGCGGGGCTCTGGATTATCATTGTCCAATAGGATGTGTGAGATGTTAAGTGTTTTTTAGTCATTAAAAGCAAAAAAAAAAAAAAGAAAAAACTGAAAGTAAATTTTTATTAAAATATGATCAAATTCATACAAATAGTTGCATTCTGTTCATATTTACTCCTGAAAATATCAGTATTGCGTGTGTGTGTGTGTGTATGTGTGTGTGCGTGTGCGTGTGTGTGTGCGTGTGTGTGTGCGTGTGTGTGTGTGTGTGTGTATGTGTGTGTGCGTGTGCGTGTGCGCGTGTGTGTGTGTGTATGTGTGTGTGTGTGTATGTGTGTGTGCGTGTGCGTGTGTGTGTGTGTATGTGTTTGTGTGTGTGTGTGTATGTGTTTGTGTGTGTGTGTGTGTGTATGTGTGTGCGTGCGTGTGCGTGTGTGTATGTGTGTGCGTGCGTGCGTGTGCGTGTGTGTGTGTGTATGTGTGTGTGTGTGTATGTGTGTGTGCGTGTGCGTGTGTGTGTGCGTGTGCGTGTGTGTCCTGTACTTTTCTTATAATGTATAAATGCTTCAATAAACAGTGTTTTCTGTTGCCCCCAGAGCCACTGGTCACGGTGGATATCTGGACGAAGATCAGACACCAAGCTCACACCAACCGCAGCGTCACCGTCCTGTGGAACACTGTAAGTGAGTGATTGTAGTACAGTCCCAGAGTGCTGGAGGTGTGGAGGAGTCTGTACTGACTGATATCATCTGATACACTCTTTATTCCTTTCCTCAGTTTAACAGCGGATCACACTCCAATATCCAGGCATTTGAGGTGTGTATGGAGGAGGACACCCCTCAGCGGAGTGTGTGTGTGAACGAAACGGGGCAGCAGGTGGACTTTACGGTGGGGTTCGGAGTGTGCAATGTGTCAGTGAGAGCGCTTACGCACACGGGATCTTCTGTGTCATCACAGATCAGCATTCCAGCCCAGCATACAGGTGACAGGACACACACACACACACACACACACACACACACCACTTCCTGTCAGATACACGTATTCACTCTGTATTTTCAGCAGCATCACTGTTTCTCTCTTACACGACTGGGTGTGTTTAAAGTCCACTAACTGAGTTACTGTGGAGTTCATCTAACCTGCGTCCAGCAGCCTACAGCGTGTAATAATAATACAATCAAATAATCAATCAATAATCAATCAAATAATCAATCAATAATCAATCAAATAATCAATCAATAATACAATCAAATAATCAATCAATAATACAATCAAATAATCAATCAATAATCAATCAAATAATCAATCAAATAATCAATCAATAATCAATCAAATAATCAATCAATAATCAATCAAATAATCAATCAATAATCAATCAAATAATCAGAGTTTATTCATGAAGCACTTTCTACTCAGAATATCAGTCTCTTATGAGCAGTTTCACTCTCCGGTGGAAACGGTGGAGTAGAAGCTTCTCCACATATTTAAATCTGTGTGTGTGCGTGCGTGTGTGTGTGTGATTGTGTGTGTGTGTGTGTACAGAGCTCGTTCTACTGGAGAAGAGGATTGTGGGCGACTCCGAGGGCTTCCTGCTGTCCTGGTCTGCTGCGTCTGTGGACACGTGTGGTTATGCTGTGGAATGGTGTCTGATGGGTAATGCAATGCCGTGTGACCTGCAATGGAGAAAAGTCTCATCCAATCAGACATCATTACTGCTTGATGCAGGTACACACACACACACACACACACACACACACACACACACACACACAAACACACACACACACACACCTCACCTCACCTCCAGGTGGTTCAGATGTTCACTCGTTCACTGCTGAGCATTACGTCACGCTCTGCATCCCCTCACGGACAACTGTACGTGTGCGTTTACGGACGAGCTGAGAGACGAGACGTCTCTGTGAGAGAAGCACGTGGACCAGTGGCGGAATTCCGGCCCAGAGTGGGAACGACCGACACGCTGTTCTCCCTGTTAGTCACCGGAGCATCAACATGGTCCTAAAGATACAGCTGATACAGATTGTTACTTTAGAGTGAGACTGAAACGGAGGACAGCCGCCCCTTAAAGACCGGTTCACACTCCAGAGGAGTGTCAGTGGTGCAAGTGGGAATGTCGGAGTGATTACAGCACTGCAGGACGGTGTGAGGACGACCGTGTAGTTTCAGTTGTAGATTCTTTGATTTAACTGTTCTTGTGTTTGTCTCATGAAGAACACATGGTCTGCACTGTTAGGTTCACAATTATACAAGTGTGTGTGTGTGTGTGTGTGTGACTTATAAACCTTAAGCTGTGAGCCATTGGATTTGCATGGTATTGCTATGTTAACTGTGTGTGTGTGTGTGTGTGTTGTTGCAGATGGTTTCAGGAAGGGCCACAGATACACCTTTAAAATCTACTGCTGTCTGATGGAAGGACATCAGCTTCTTGAGAAACACACCGGTTATCTGGAGGAACTGAGTGAGAACACACACACACACACACACACACACACACACACACACACACACACACACACACACACACACACACACAGCCTTTCCTGTGCAGTTACTTTGCTCAACATACAGCTCTTGTGTAAGACAGGCATGTTGGTGTAAGTTGGTGTGTTTCCTGTTTCACATTCTTATCTTTTCTAAAAACACTTCTTGCGTCAGTGGTTCTGTGGAGCAGCTGGAACTGACGTTTCCTGTGTTGGACACAGGTGGCATTGTCCACAGCAGTTTGGGGGTTTGATCAATGGGGGACAGCAGAGTGATTGTTATTGAGAACCGGTTCCGTATGAAACTGACCATTAATACAGTTGTTCATAAAACAGAAAGTGAACAGTCAGAGCTACTGAGGGTATTGTAACAGTGTTCAGAACGCGTGTGTGTGTGTGTGTGTGCGCGCGTGCACAGAGCCGCTGAGTGTCCCCGAGCTGCTGCAGTCTATGAGTGTGAGCGGGTCCTCGGTAACACTGGAGTGGAGTTTTGACGAGGACGATCCTTCACACCCCGGGTTCATCACAGGCTACATGCTCACTATGGAGACCCAACCAGACCAAGGTACATACACTCCACCCAACCACGCGCCATCTACCCACCCGACGAGGGAGGGTTCTGACGCAAGAGACGTCGACCAGCATCACACTGAGGATGTGATGAGAGAGCGCCATCTACCCACCCGACGAGGTAGAGCCCATTTCAGCTCTCAACCTCTGACCCCGGCTGCCGATGGCAAGCAGCACGAACTCACGATCCTCAGATCGCAGTGGCGGCGCTGTAGCCCGCTGAGCCACTCGGGGCCACGTCACACAAAGCCGGGTTCTCTGTGATACTGGTTTAATCACGGTTCCGCTGAATTGGAAAATGAACGTTTCTGACGAGCAGCATCGTCGTCGTCGTCGTCGTCAACCCCGGAATCAAACTCCCGATCCTCCGATCCTCGCGGCGGTGCCTTAGAGCGCTGAGCCACTCGGGGCCACGTCACACGCCGTGGTGAAAGCGGCCTTTCTCTGATTACTGGTACGGGGTGACCCTGTTAAACTGAATTTAAAAATACAACGTGAGGAACCTTTATAACGGAGTAAAAATCTTCAAACACTGATACATAAATATGCGGGGTCAGCTGATCTGACCACTCTCTCCGTTCCAGTTCCTGCGTTCTGACCTGTATGCGTCACTGTTCTAAATGCGGTTCTACAGTTGTGTGAGTTTAGCTCTCCCTTTCAGTAATTACGCTGTTGATTTTGCAGGGTTCTTGAACGTCTCCGTGGAAGACCCTCACTGTAAGTCGGTGACGGTGGGGGGTCTTCAGGAGGGGCAGCTCTACACGGTCCGGCTGGCTGCCTGCACCCGAGCAGGCTGCGGAGAGGAGTCTGTCCGCACCGTCACGACCCCGCAGAACTGTGAGTGGAACCGCACTGTTGTTCTAGATAGTAGTGTGTTAGGGCTTCTTACTGCACACCTCCGTCCTCAAACACCACCTTTCAGCCTTTAAAGAGGACGTTCAGGAAACAGTTCCTTTATTAAGCAGCTCGTGGATCAAATGCACTTCCTGTCTCCCCCAGATCACCTTCTGCTGGCTAAAGTCGTGTCCCCTCTGCTGGTTTTGATTGGCTGTTGTCTCTGCCTGTGGCCCTGCAGGAGAACGTAAGTACTGCAACACCAACAGCTGATGGTCTTTCAGTACAGTGGAGAGCAGGGCATCGCTGTGCAGGGTTCTGTAATGTTCTCCGTCATCTCTCAGTATGAAAATCAGCTACACGGTCAGTTCCTGTACGTAAAGAAGCAGACTGGAGCTCACTGTACTGGGCTCACTGACCGACTCCGCCGGCCAGGTGGGGTTAAAGGTCACGAGGCAGAAGTAGATTTGTACATTCCACAGTTGTGCAGTTTGAGTTGGGAACTGTATAAATCTGACGACATTGTATCTGCACTGACGGTTCTGCGCTGACGGTTCTGCGCTTACGGCTCTGCGCTTACGGTTCTGCGCTTACGGCTCTGCACTGATGGTTCTGCGCTTACGGCTCTGCACTGACGGTTCTGCGCTTACGGTTCTGTGCTTACGGCTCTTCGCTGACGGCTCTGCACTGACGGCTCTGCACTGAGGGTTCTGCGCTTACGGTTCTGCGCTTACGGCTCTTCGCTGACGGCTCTGCACTGACGGCTCTGCACTGAGGGTTCTGCGCTTACGGTTCTGCGCTTACGGCTCTTCACTGACGGTTCTGTACTGAGGGTTCTGTGCTTACGGCTCTGCACTGACGGTTCTGCACTGAGGGTTCTGCGCTTACGGCTCGGCACTGACGGTTCTGCCCTGACGGCTCTTCACTGACGGTTCTGTACTGAGGGTTCTGCGCTTACGGCTCTGCACTGACGGTTCTGCACTGACGGCTCTGCACTGACGGTTCTGCACTGATGGTTCTGTACTGCCACCCGGCAGCTGAATACTGAACCTCTCAGCACTGGTACAGATCGTCGATCTGATCACACTCAGTATCCGACGGCGTTGTTGGTGGTCGGTGGTGATCCTGAAGTGTGTGTTTGTCCCCAGGCTGAAAGGAATCGCTGAGGATATCTTCACCGTCCCCTCGGAGCTGAAGGTGCTGGACCTGAACGACAGCCTGTATGAAGTGAGTGTGTGAACCTGAACCTGCCTTCTTTTAAACGGTTCTGCGAGATGACCGGGGTTCCGGGTTCGTGTTCAATCGCGCGGCTCAGACTGATCTACACAATAAAGACTGTTATTATCAGCACCGTTAACCCTGCGAGGGTCTGAAGATCCTGAGAAAATGTTTTAACCTGAACAGAAATAATGTCCCTGCCGAACAAACGGACGAACGCCTGCGCTTATAACAGGGTCGAGGTGTCCTCAGTTCCGTATCGCTCGTTTCACTCATGGTACATGTTCCTTACTCAGTCGTTGAATCACTTAGTTACCCAGCTATCTAGAACCATCATTTTTCTGAAAACAGCAAACAGTTGTGATGGTCCGAGTGAACGGCTGCGTCTGTGGTCAGTGGTCAGCTGATTCCGGATGAATTCTTATCCAATCGCTCTGAAAAATCGCTCCGTGCGGATCAGAACAGAAACGTTCACTGCTGTGTCCATAGTGACCGGTCCCCTCTCTGACCCCAGCAGGTGAGTGAGAAGCTGCGGATGCTGCAGGTGGAGGACTGTAAGTGGTGTACTCTGGAGGTGGTGGATGTGAAGAGCGGCTTGGAGGAGAAATCACAGCTGATCTTCACGGAGGACGACGGTAGAGCCGGCGAAGGTGCAGCGGAGCTGGCGTGGGACGTCCTGGAAGGCGAGAAAGTGACCAGCGTGACCAACTTCACTTACTTGTCCGGCCTGCAGGTGGCGCTGCCGTCTGACTCACCTGTGTCAGAACCCAGCGGTCACGTCACTGCCGAGGATTCTGGGCCGAACAGCAGCGACTATGTTGTGTCTGTAACCATGGTGACCATGTAATTCAGTGTGACTTCCGGTCATTCCTGAGACTGCGAGGTCATTGACACACTGCGCTTACACTTACAACGCGATTATACTGCAGCTGTTACTTTAGTGCCATAATGAGATGG
>CM067522.1:149922-169922 GCA_034509495.1 Acestrorhynchus altus | reverse complement strand
ACAATTTCAACTTCACTACAAATAAAACAAACTAGATAACCAACTAAACTGAACACCCGACAACCTCAACTGAACACCCGACAACCTCAACTGAGCACCCGACAACCTCAACTGAGCACCCGACAACCTCAACTGAACACCCGACCACCTCAACTGAACACCCGACCACCTCAAATGAGCACCCGACAACCTCAACTGAGCACCCGACCACCTCAACTGAACACCCGACCACCTCAACTGAGCACCCGACAACCTCAAATGAACACCCACTACCTCAACTAAACACTTGGCTACCTCAACTAAACACCCCACTACCTTAACTAGCTACATCAACTAAATACCCGACTACCTCAAATAAACACCCTACTACCTCAACTAGCTACCTCAACTGAACACCCGGCTACCTCAACTGAACACCCGACTACCTCAACTGAACACCCCACTATCTCAACTAGCTACCTCAACTGAACACCCGATTACCTCAACTAGCAACCTCAACTGAACACCCGACAACCTCAACTGAACACCCAACTACCTCAACTAGCTACCTCAACTGAACACCCGACAACCTCAACTGAACACCCAACCACCTCAACTAAACACCCCATTACCTCAACTAAACACCCCACTACCTCAACTAGCTACATCAACTAAACACCCGACTACTTCAACTGAACCGATTACCTCAACTAAACACCTGGCTACCTTAACTAAACACATAACTACCTCTAAACTTAATGTTACCTAACACCTAACTACCGCTACATATCTACCACAACTAAACACCTGACTCCCTAAACTAGGTACCTCAAGTAAACCCCTAGCTACCTCAACTAGTCATCTATAAACACTTAGCTAGCTAAGCAGTTAGGCTGAATGGGTGGGGCTTAACTGCCGCAGGCTGAATGGGTGGAGCTAAACTGCCACAGGCTGAATGGGTGGGGCTAAACTGCCGCAGGCTGAATGGGTGGGGCTAAACTGCCGCAGGCTGAATGGGTGGGGCTAAACTGCCACAGGCTGAATGGGTGGGGCTAAACTGCCGCAGGCTGAATGGGTGGGGCTAAACTGCAGCAGGCTGAATGTGTGGGGCTAAACTGCTGCAGGCTGAATGGGTGGGGCATTTTAGTACCTCTTGGTGTTTAATTAGAGCGGAGCTTCACGTCACCGACCGTGTTCTCGCAGTAACCTGATCTGATCAGCGTTGAGCAGAATAAGCCAATCGGGGCTAAATCCGATCATCTGAAGAGGACTCCTCTTCCTGGATTTTGGAATGTTAGAGTTCCATCTGGGAGAGATCGGAAACAGAATTTTCCTAAAACATTCCAATCACTTTGGAAAGACCAACCAAAGAAATCCTGATCATCTGTATTCAAAGCTGCAGAAAAAGCAGGTGTCGTCGAACTGCTGGCGTGTTCAAGGAGCTGCTCTGCGGCTGCGACTGCGGCTGCGACTGCGACTGCGGCGGGTCAGTCAGCGCAGGGAGGTGATTTGGGGAAAGCTGTCAGTCATTTCTCTCCACAAACATCAATAAAGCAATAATTTAATCTACAGTCCTGCCATCCTGCAACTCACACTGTACATGTGCAAAACCTCAGGAAGGTGTGTGTGTGTGTGTGTGTGTGTGTGTGTGTTCAGCAGTAGCTGCACTACAGGCCAAAAGTTTGGAATCATGACTGTTTATAAACAGGTTCTCTTTAATATACAGCAGCAATATTAATGTTTCTTATGGACTCTGCGTGAATGGGTGGAGCTAAACTGTCCTAAGACAAATCAATGGGGCTTAAATGTTTATTGCAAAGAAAATATTAAATGTAAATAATTATTATTAATAATAATAACAATAATAATAACAATAATAATAATAATAATAATAATAATAATAATAAACGAATGCGGCGCTGCTTCCACTGCTGTTGGCCTGTAGAGTTGATATGGAAGTGTTTGACGTAAATAGAGTTTTTAATGTCCACATGCAGCGTGTGTGTGTGTGTGTGTGTGTGTGTGTGTGTGTGTGTGTGAAGTGTATGAAGAGGACCGATCGTACATTTGTGCAATAAAACACGTTTGATTGTCGAGTGAATCACACTGACTCTCACAGAAAGACAAAAATAAATAGTTTAAACATGATTGCTGTTCTGACGGCTGAGATTCCTTAGATCAGCCTGGAGCTGAATGTCTTCTGATTTAGTGTTTTAAAGCTTCAGCGCTGAGGAAAACTCTGAGGAACACTCTGAGGAACACTCTGAGGAACACTCTGAGGAACACTCTGAGGAACACTCTGAACACAGTGCAACCAGGTGGGACAATACCCTGAAGGATGGGAGAGATATCTCCAACAGTTCTAGCTGTAAATGTCCTTCTACCCAGGTTCTCAGCTCTACATTATTTGGTGATCCGCTTCTCCTACAGAAGTTCAGTGCATGTCCAGCAGGTGACGCAGTAGACGCCACTTCTGAGAGTCTTAAAATAAAAAAGGAGATGTCCACCCCTTGCCATTTTCTTCTCTCCAACATCGATGCGGGACTGCAACCTTCTCTACTGGCTTCTTCTTTCTTCAGTGAAAGATGAAGGGAGGAGCAGAAGGCTTGAGAGAGGGGTGGAGTGATGGAGAGGGGAAGAAGAGAGGAGCTGGAGTTTGCAGAAAGCCCTTCAGGACTCGGTGGGAGATTCCTCTCCAACAGCTTTGACCGGTTTAGATAAAACAGTGTCAGCTTCATCGTACAGCTGCAGAGAAAACACACCAACACACTCATCACTGGACGAACATCCAGAAAACAAGACAACGTCACCTACACCTAGACAGAGCGGTGGCAGTGCTGGGTGACACGGCCTCGAACCAGCATCACAATAAACGGAACATTTTATCTTGAAAACGTTTATCGAATGATTATGTTAATGATCGACTGACGTAACACGAGCTGACGAGTCACTCGGGAGACTGCGTTTACGTTCTCCTGCGTGACTGGAGGAGTGGAGTCACTATACACACACACACACACACACACACTGTCTCTCACCCACTACGTCGGCGGTCAGTCGGAATGTAGGAACGGCAGCGGTCAGTAGATCAGAATCTAGCAAAGGCTCCAACAGTCAGTCAGTCAGAACATAGCAACAGTTGGAAAGTAGGCTCAACGGGCAGCAGCTGGTAGGTTGGAATCTTGTAAGGACACCAGTGTCCGGTCAGTCAGCGGTCAGTAGGTATAACGTTTGTTTCACTCATTAATGTGAACACCACCGATCACAGACCTCCATAATTCTATATATAATTCTACAATAGTTCAATAATTCAGCCTGAAAGCAGAATAAAATGGTTTTAAAATACAGTGATAAACAGCGATAACGGAAGTGCAGTGTAACCCCTAAAGACACCCTCGAGGTTTGTGCTGTAATGCCAGATGTGGCTCAGGAGACACCACCAGCGGGACACCACACCACGTGAGAGACAGGGGTTCGACTCCCAGTCCGGGTAACTGTGCTGAGCTGCACCAGTAAGAGTGACTGTGTGAGACTCCGACACTCCTCTGTAACACGAGGAACCCTGTAAGTCACTGTGGATCAGAGCGTCAGATAGATTTTGGAACCCGTACCGATAACTGACGTCAGTCTTACGTAGTACTGCTCACATATACAAGAAAACAGACACCGAAATCCCCAGAACTGACCTACAATCAGATCATCTATTGAAGGACATGGAAAAATACAACGTTTTATTGCTCTGTGTGTCTGTGTGTGTGTGCGTGTGTGTGTGTGTGTGTGTGTGTGTGTGTGTGTGTGTGTGTGTATACCGGTATAAACTGCACGTCCTGGAAGAGTTCCTGGATGAAGCGTCGTGAGGCAAGACGGAACCTGCAATTTGCCAGCAGGAAGGACACCTCCGAGTACAGACACACATCATCAAACGCACAGGGGAACTTCTCCTTTATCCTGCAACACACACACACACACACACACACACACACACACACGTCTCACACCATCACAAAGTATTTTAATACATGGTGGTGTTTCATGGAGTCAGTGCCTGGTGCTGGGCGTGATGCTTGGTTGCTCCAGAACATCTCAATCTACCGTCAGTTCTTCTCAATGCTAATGAAACACCTGGTGAGCTAAGCCTGACCAGCAGGTGTTCCTTACAGGTGTGAAGGACCAGGATGGTGCTCAAGGTCTTACGTGAGCAGGCCGGTTTCATTTCCTTTGGTACCAACGGAGGAGCTCAGGTTGATGACGAGACGCAGAATCTCTTTTCTCAACAGCACTCTGCAGGCAGGACCATCCTCCGAGATCACTTTACTACCTACACACACACACACACACACACACACACACACACACACACAACCACAGATTAGAGAACTAAGTTCTAATAGTGCTCCCTTGTGTGTCAATGAGTGAGTGAGTGTGAATTACAGTCCAGCGGCTCTGACTCTAATAACGTAGATCTTCAGAAAGCAGAGATGGATTCATCTCAGAAATCTGTGATCTGGAAGATCTATACCCACCTATTAAGCACTGATGGACACACACTGGACAAATCTAGAAGGGCTTGGGAGAGTGAGCTCGGAACTACGTTCTCAGAACAATGGTGGGACGAGGCCACGGCCGTCCTACGGTCCAGTGCACCATGTGCTAAACTCCAACTAACACAGTTTAAGGTTCTTCACAGAGTTCATCGCTCAAACTCAGCAGAATTCCATCCGAACATCACTGATGAACGATGGGTGTGGAGCTTCCTCCTGTGACCTGAGCCGCGTGTTTATTTCTGTCTGTCAGCAGATTCTGGACTGAATTTTTCAATATCAGTGTTGATATTCCAGAGAATCTGTAGATGTTTCTCAGCGCCGTCCACACGTTGGCCTTTAGGTCTTTATTAGTGAGGAGACGTCTTCTTCTGCTCCTCCATCAGAGGATCAAATTTAATCAAACTTACAACCAAAGGCAACACGAACACATTCTACTGTAAATGGAATCCACTTCTGTCATACGTCACTTAAGGTTTCCCCGACGACCAACTCCTCACCCCCCCCACCACCCCCGTTTTATTTATATTTACCCCACCCCTGCTTTATTTATTTATTTATTTATTTATTTATATTTATATCTATTTGTTTGTTTGTTTGTTTTGTGTTTGTCTGTCTGATGTTTGGTTAAACTGGTATAATGTATACACATTTTTATATTGTGTGTGCGTGCGTGTGTGTGTGTGCGTGTGTGTGCGTAAGTGCAGGGGCGTGGGTAACGTGTGCGTATGCAGCAGCAGGCGCTGTGTGCACGTGTGTGTGTGTGTGTGCGTATGTGTGTGCGCGTAAAAGGCAGCGCATGTGTGTGTGCGTGTGTGTGTGTGCGCGTGTGTGTGCGCAGCGCAGGGGTGCGGCGCTGCAAAGCGTATGGTGTGCGTGTGTGTGCGTATGTGTGTGCTCATAGTGTGTGCTGCATGTGTGTAAAGGTGTGCGTAGCGTATGCAGGTGGCAGAGCAAAGGCGCAGAGAGGTGGCGAAAAGGCATGCCAAGGTGTGCGTGTGTGCTGCATGTGTGTGCAGGTGTGTGTGCGCAGTGTGTGTGTGCTGTGTGTGTGCAGCGTATGTGTGTGTGTGTGTGTGTGTGTGCGTATGTGTGTAAAAGGGTATACAAGGCAGGGGCGCATGTAAAGCGCAGTCCCAAACGAAAGGGTTAAAACAGAGAGGTGGACGACTATTACTCATTGCCGATACTGGAAGTGAGGTCATCAGTCTGTGCTGACAGTGACGCCCTGAGAATCAGGACTGACTGATCAATACATTCAGATCATTGAACTGTCAGTCAGTAACTACACGGAACCCTTCAACTGATCCACATCAGACCTGAAACCATGTGCATCAATCAGTACCTAGAACATTAATCAGCCAAATCAGTAACATATTAGAACACTGACTAAATCAACTGACATGAGTTCTAAAGATTAATATCTATAGTGGAACCTTCAGTCCCCAAACCATGACCAAGAGCAGAACCACAACCTACAGTCTGAACCAATAACACTGAAATCTGATCATCATCTGATATTATACAATATGATCACACACACACACACACGCAAACAAACACACGCACACAAACACACACACACACGCACACAAACACACGCACACAAACAAACACACGCACACGCACACAAACACACGCACACGCACACAAACACACGCACACGCAAACAAAACACACACGCACACAAACACACACACAAACACACGCACACAAACACACGCACACGCAAACACACACACACGCACGCACACACACACGCATACAAACACACGCACACAAACACACGCACACGCAAACAAACACAAACACACGCATACAAACACACACACGCAAACAAACACAAACACACGCACACAAACACACGCACACAAACACACGCACACAAACAACACACGCACACGCAAACAAACACACGCAACAAACACACGCAGTCAACACACGCAACACACACACGCAAACACACACACACACGCACGCAAACAAACACACGCAGACACACACACGCAAGACAAACATACACACAACACACACACACAAGACAAACACACACACGCAAACAAACACACGCACACGCAAACAAACACACACACACAAACACGCCAAGACAAACACACACGCAGAAACACACACACAAGACACGAAATAAACACACGCTACACGCAAAACAAACACACACAAACGCAAACACGCACACGCAAACAAACACACGCACACACACGCAGCACACGCAAACAAACACACACACACACGCGCACAAACACACACACACACGCGCACAAACACACACACACGCGCAAACAAACACACGCGCACAAACACACACGCGCACACACGGGCACACACGCACACAAACACACGCAAACACACACGCACACGCAAACACACACGCACGGGCAAACACACACACACGCGCAAACACACACACACACGCGCAAACACACACACACGCGCAAACACACACACACACGCAAACACACACACACGCAAAACACACACACACGCAAACACACACACGGGCAAACACACACACGGGCAAACAAACACGGGCAAACACACACACACACGGGCAAACACACACACACACACGGGCAAACACAGCCACACACAGCTATCGGGCAAAACACAAAATACACACACAATAATATCGGGCAAACACACACACACGGGCAAACACACACACACGGGCAAACACACACACACGGGCAAACACACACACACGGGCAAACACACACACACGCAAACACACACACACGCAAACACACACACGGGCAAACACACACACACACGCAAACACACACACACACGCAAACACACACTGACCCAGTAATATCTCTGTGCTGGGGGTGCTGCTGGTAGAGCCTTGGCTAACAGCTGCATCACTGCACCCTGAGACCCCGGAGAACTTCGACTGGGTCAGAACCTCCAGGTGTGTGTGAGAAGGTTTGGCTGCTACTGGAGAATTCATCAGACAGGTCTGAGGAGAAAGAATAATGGATAATACAGACACATCAGCGGACACGGTTCAGGTGTGTGTTTGTGTCTCATTCAGGTGTTGCTCCATTTCACTTCCTCCAGCATCGCAGAGTTCCAGTGCTGAGAATGACCCACCACCCACACTCATCTACTTGTGGTGGTCCTAGGGGTCCTGATCATTGTAAGCATCAGGGTGAAAAGGAGGTGAGAATAAAGTCTGCAGAGAAACAGATGAACTACAGTTCAATTATAGAACTACAAAGAGAACCTGTGTGATCAGAGGAGCTGATAGAGTGGACAGGAGAGGAGCTGATAGAGGGACAGGGGAGCTGATAAAGTGACAGAGGGGAGCTGATAGGAGTGGACAGAGGGAGCTGACAGAGTGGGACAGAGGGGGAGCTGATAGAGGGCCAGAGGAGCTGATAGAGGGATGAGAGGAGCTGATAGAGGACAGAGAGAGCTGACAGAGTGGACAGAGGGGAGCTGATAGAGTGGACAGAGGGAGCTGATAGAGTGGATGAGGGGAGCTGATAGGAGGGACAGGAGGGGGAGCTGATAGAGTGGACAGAGAGGAGCTGATAGAGTGGACAGAGAGGAGCTGATAGAGTGGACAGAGGAGCTGATAGAGTGGACAGAGAGGAGCTGATAGAGTGGACAGAGGGGAGCTGATAGAGTGGACAGAGGGGAGCTGATAGAGTGGACAGAGAGGAGCTGATAGAGTGGACAGAGAGGAGTTGATAGAGTGGACAGAGAGGAGCTGATAGAGTGGACAGAGGGGAGCTGATAGAGTGGACAGAGAGGAGCTGATAGAGTGGACAGAGAGGAGAAAGAAGGGGCTGGTCTTTAAGGATGTGATGAAGTTTGAATTCGATGACATTCGAACGTCGACTATTTTAAGCAGATTCGAATTCGACGGATGTTTGTACGCTTCGCTTTCTCAATGTGGATTTGAAATCAGAAAACAGAACTGCTCATACGGTCAGACTGGACAGAGCGAAGCACCGCAGATATAAACAGCACTTTAATGACAGATGCTAAAAGCGACTCAAACAGTCCAGAGAGACAAAACCAGAGACAGAAAACAGGCGAAGATCAAAAACCAGTAGAATAAACACAGGACGAGACGAAAGACAGGATCAGAAACGGAACCGGCTCAAACGGACAGGATCAGAAACGAACCGATCAGAAACGGAACCGGATCAAACGGACAGGATCAGGAAAACGGAACCGATCAAACAGACAGGATCAGAAACGGAACCGGATCAAACGGACAGGATCAGAAACGGAACCGACTCAAACGGACAGGATCAGAAACGGAACCGGCTCAAACAGACAGGATCAGAAACGGAACCGGCTCAAACAGACAGGATCAGAACGGAACCGCTCAACGGATAGGATCAGGAAACGGAACTGCCTAAACGGACAGGATCAGAAACGGAACCGCATCAAACAGACAGGATCAGAAAACGGAACCGGATCAAACAGACAGACTGATATCGATAAACACAGGCAGTGCGTTAAGGGTTGCGAGACAAAGTTAGACACTGGAACAGGTCGGAAGACTGGATTAAAGTCTCTGGACCAGGAGACAATCAGAACTCTGGTGATCGGGAACGCGGAGTGAGTCACATGATCAGTCAGGTGACAGACTGAAGGATTGTGGGAATTGGAGTCCAGAGAGACTGAGGGGAGCAGGACACATACAGGTTGATTTCCGTCCTGCAGGTCATCTTTAAGAGACAATGTTCATCTGAATTTAATGTGAATAAGCATTTTATACTTCAGCTTTACAGAAATAAACAATGAAAATGACTGAAAGTGGGATTTAAAAGGAGTGTAAAACACAGAACAGTAGTGAACACGAACAGATGTGTTTACATACATGATGGTAACGGTCAAAACTCGAGCTGCACCAAGAGCCCTTCCAGCTTCAAGTACAGCTCGCTTGACCCACCGTCCCTCAAATTACAAGGAAAACTTCATCCAGACTCTTTTCTGTTCTGACACCAAAGTGGTGGAACCAACTTCCCCTGGGGGTCCGAACAGCAGAGTCCCTCACTGTGTTCAAACGCAGACTGAAGACTCATCTGTTTCAGGAGGATTTAACTCAAAGACATTTGATTCAGCAGGATCTAAACGCAGGAATCTCCAGATTCCAGCCCGCCCACTACAAGGATGTTGTAAGTAAACAGCAAAGCACTTTTGTAAGTCGCTCTGGAGAAGGACGTCTGATCAACACCGTAACTGTAAATGTGTCTTCTTTGAGTAAGAATGTATAATCAGTTAATTACATGATAATAAATGATTGATAATGTTATGATTCAGTGTCATTTAAACAGCGTGATGAACTGTTTAATCATCAGCAGAAATGGTGGTATCGGGTTTATCGGTGTTGGTGGTCCGTTTACAGAAACGAAGTCACATTCGACGGATTCGACATAAAACATCTAGTTCACACATCCCTACTGGTCTTAACAATACATGATCAGTCCATGAAAGTGGACCAAATCGACAAAGATTAAAACCCCAAAAGTAAAAGAGGTTTTATCAAACCTGTGTGTGTGTGTGTGTGTGTGTGTGTGTGTGTGTGTTCACCTGTACGCATATATATGTTGTTGAGAGGAGGGTGTGTGTGTGTGTGTGTGTGTGTGTGTGTGTGTGTGTGTGTTCCACCTGCACGTGATATATATGTTGTTGAGAGGAGGGTGTGTGTGTGTGTGTGTGTGTGTGTGTTCACCTGTACGCATATATATGTTGTTGGAGAGAGGGTGTGTGTGTGTGTGTGTGTGTGTGTGTGTGTGTGTGTGTGTGTGTGCTCACCTGTACGCATATATATGTTGTTGAGAGGAGGGTGTGTGTGTGTGTGTGTGTGTGCTCACCTGTACGCATATATATGTTGTTGAGAGGAGGGTGTGTGTGTGTGTGTGTGTGTGTGTGTGTGTTCACCTGTACGCATATATGTTGTTGAGAGGAGGGGTGTGTGTGTGTGTGTGTGTGTTCACCTGTACGCACATATATGTTGTTGAGAGGGAGGGTGTGTGTGTGTGTGTGTGTGTGTGTGTGTGTGTGTGTGTGTGTGTGTGTGTCACCTGCACGCATATATATGTTGTTGAGAGGAGGGTGTGTGTGTGTGTGTGTGTGCTCACCTGTGTACCATATATATGTTGTTGAGAGGAGGTGTGTGTGTGTGTGTGTGTGTGTGTGTGTGTGTGTGTGCTTCACCTGCACGCACATATGTTGTTGAGAGGGGAGGGTGTGTGTGTGTGTGTGTGTGTGTGTGCTCACCTGTACGACATGTTGTTGAGAGGAGGGTGTGTGTGTGTGTGTGTGTGTGTGTGTGTGCTCACCTGTACGCATATATATGTTGTTGAGAGGAGGGTGTGTGTGTGTGTGTGTGTGTGTGCTCACCTGTAATGAGCATATATGTTGTTGAGAGGAGGTGTGTGTGTGTGTGTGTGTGTGTGTGTGTGTGTGTGTGTGCTCATCTGTACACATTATTATATGTTGTTGAGAGGAGGGTGTGTGTGTGTGTGTGTGTGTGTGTGTGTGTGTGCTCACCTGCACGATATATATGTTGTTGAGAGGAGGTGTGTGTGTGTGTGTGTGTGTGGGTAAGGGTGTCACCTGTACGCATATATATGTTGTTGAGAGGAGGGTGTGTGTGTGTGTGTGTGTGTGTGTGTGTGTGTGTGTTCACCTGTACGCATATATATGTTGTTGAGAGGAGGGTGTGTGTGTGTGTGTGTGTGTGTGCTCACCTGCAATGCACATATATGTTGTTGAGAGGAGGTGTGTGTGTGTGTGTGTGTGCTCACCTGTACGCATATATATGTTGTTGAGAGGAGGGTGTGTGTGTGTGTGTGTGTGTGTGTGTGTGTGTGTGTGTGTGCTCACCTGTACGCACATATATGTTGTTGAGAGGAGGGTGTGTGTGTGTGTGTGTGTGTGTGTGTGTGTGTGTGTGTGCTCACCTGCACGATATATATGTTGTTGAGAGGAGGGTGTGTGTGTGTGTGTGTGTGTGTGTGTGTGCTCCACCTGTACGTATATATATGTTGTTGAGAGGAGGTGTGTGTGTGTGTGTGTGTGTGTGTGTGCTCACCTGCACGTGACATATATGTTGTTGAGAGGAGGGTGTGTGTGTGTGTGTGTGTGTGTGTGTGTGTGTGTGTGTGCTCACCTGCACGCATATATATGTTGTTGAGAGGAGGGTGTGTGTGTGTGTGTGTGTGTGTGTGTGTAAAGGCAGTGTGTGTGTGCTCACCTGCACGCACATATATATGTTGTTGTGAGGAGGGTGGTGTGTGTGTGTGTGTGCTCACCTGCACGTGACATATATGTTGTTGAGAGGAGGTGTGTGTGTGTGTGTGTGTGTGCTCACTGCACGACATATATGTTGTTGAGAGGAGGGTGTGTGTGTGTGTGTGTGTGTGTGTGTGTGTGCTCACCTGCACGTATATATATGTTGTTGAGAGGAGGGTGTGTGTGTGTGTGTGTGTGTGTGTGTGTGTGTGTGTGTGCTCATCTGCACGACATATATGTTGTTGAGAGGAGGGTGTGTGTGTGTGTGTGTGTGTGTGTGCTCACCTGTACGCATATATATGTTGTTGAGAGGAGGGTGTGTGTGTGTGTGTGTGTGTGTGTGTGTGTGCTCACCTGTACGCATATATATGTTGTTGAGAGGAGGGTGTGTGTGTGTGTGTGTGTGTGTGTGTGTGTGTGTGTGTGTGTGTGTGTGTGTGTGCTCAATTGTAACGCATATATATGTTGTTGAGAGGAGGGTGTGTGTGTGTGTGTGTGTGTGTGTGTGTGTGTGTGTGTGTGTGTGTGCTCACCTGTACGCATATATATGTTGTTGAGAGGAGGGTGTGTGTGTTCTCCCAGTGCTATGAAAGCACTACAGTACAGGCAGTTCTTATCCAGGTGCTCCTGCAGGTCGGGTGCTCATCTCACCAGCAGACGGGGGCGCTGTTTGATCGAAAGTGCTGCTCAACAGCTCCGTGATACTGACACGATGCTTTAGAGCAGCTCGGCAGCTGTCCATCAACACTACACACACACACACACACACACACACACACACTCAGTCTGAGTGACAGAGCACCACAGAAGTAGTGAAAGGAATCTGTGTTTTAGGTCTAACCTCAGAGTCCCCAAAGAAAACTGATTTCTGCAGCCAGGACTCTGTTTTCTGGAAGAAGGAGCTCTCACTAACCTGGAAACACACACATTCAGTTATTCAGACTAACCCCCACTCTGAAAGCAGGAGAGCTCAGCATCATCCCCACTTGAAAGAGCTCAGACCGCACTTCACTCTGGAAAGAGCTCAGATCAGACTCCCCCCACTCTGAAAGAGCTCAGATCGACTTCTCACTCTGGAAAGAGTCAGATCGACTTCACTTGAAAGAGCTCAGACTCGACTTCCACTCTGAAAGAGGCTTCAGATCGAATTTCCCCACTCTGGAAAGAGCTCAGATCGACTCTTACTCTGAAAGAGCCTGTGATCCCACTCCCCCCACTCTGAAAAGAGCTCAGATCGACTTCCACTCTGAAAGAGCTCAAACCAACCCCCTCTGAAAGAGCTCAGCATCAAATTTCCACTCTGAAAGAGCTCAGACCAACCCCCCCACCTGAAAGAGCTCAGATCATCCCCCACCTGAAAGAGCTCACATCAACTCCCCACTCTGGAAAGAGCTCAGATCACCCCCACTCTGAAAGAGCCTAGATCACCTTCACTCTGAAAGAGCTCAGCATCAACCCCCACTCTGAAAGAGCTCGCATCAACTCTATTCTGAAAGAGCTCAGCATCAACCCCCATTCTGAAAGAGCTCAGCATCAACCCCCTATCAAAGAGAGCCCTCGCATCAACCCCATTCAAAGAGCTCAGCATCAACCCCACTCTGAAAGAGCTCAGCATCAACCCCCCACTCTGAAAGAGCTCAGATTAACTCCCCATTCTGAAAGAGCTCTCAGCATCAACCCCACTCTGGAAAGAGCTCAGCATCAACCCCACTCTGAAAGAGCTCAGCATCAATCTCCCCACTTGAAAGAGCTCAGACCGAATTTCCCCACTTTGAAAGAGCTCAGGACCGACTCCCCCACTCTGAAAGAGCTCACAGCATCAACCCCACTCTGGAAAGAGCTCAGCATCAACTCCCACTTTGAAAGAGCTCAGACTGACCCCCACTCTGAAAGAGCTCAGACCGAATTTCCCCACTCTGAAAGAGCTTCACCCCCCACTCTGAAAGAGCTCAGATCGAATTTCCACCTGAAAGAGCTCAGACCGACTCCCCCACTCAAGAGCTCAGACCGAATTTCCCACTCTGGAAAGAGCTCAGACCTACCCCCCCACTCTGAAAGAGCTCACCAGACCGACCCCCCCACTCTGAAAGAGCTCAGACCGACCACTAGAAAGATCACCCACCTGCTACCTGAAAGAGCTCAGACTTAATTTCCCCACTCTGAAAGAGCTCAGACCGAATCTCCACTCTGAAAGAGCCTGCATCAACTCCCACTCTGAAAGAGCCTGGGCATCAACTCCCACTCTGAAAGAGCTCAGACCTAATTCCCACTCTGAAAGAGCTCTGACCGAATTTCCACTCTGAAAGAGCTCAGATCGACTCCCCCACTCTGAAAGAAAGCTCAGACCTAATTTCCACTCTGAAAGAGCCTAGACCGACTTCCCCACTCTGAAAGAGCTCAGCATCACCCCACTCTGAAAGAGCTCAGACCGAATTCCCACTCTGAAAGCATGTTTCAGACCGACTTCCCCACTCTGAAAGAGCTCAGACCGACTTCCCCACTGAAAGAGCTCAGACTAACCCCCCACTCTGGAAAGAGCTCAGACCAATCCCCACTCTGAAAGAGCTCAGACCGACCCCCCCACTCTGAGTGCTATCAGACCGACCCCACTCTGAAAGAGCTCAGACTGACTCCCCACTCTGAAAGAGCTCAGACCGACCCCCCCACTCTCTGAGTGTGTGTGTGTGTGTGTGTGTGTGTGTGTGTGTGTGTGTGTGTGTGTGTGTGTGTGTGCTCACCTGTACGCATATATATGTTGTTGAGAGGAGGGTGTGTGTGTTCTCCCAGTGCTGTGAAAGCACTACAGTACAGGCAGTTCTTATCCGTGTGCTCCTGCAGGCCGGTGCTCTCATCTCCGCCCAGCAGACGGCGCTGCTCTGATCGAGTGCTGCTCAACAGCTCCGTGATACTGACACGATGCTTTAGAGCAGCTCGGCAGCTGTCCATCAACACTACACACACACACACACACACACACACACGTTTACACTCAGTCTGAGTGACAGAGCACCACAGAAGTAGTGAAAGTGGAATCTGTGTTTTAGGGTCTAACCTTCAGAGTCCCCAAAGAAAACGGATTTCTCTGCAGCTGGTGGACTCGTTCTCTTCTGGAAGTATGAGCTCTCACTAACCTGAAACACACACATTCAGTTATTCAGACCAACCCCCCCACTCTGAAAGAGCTCAGACCGACCCCCCCACTCTGAAAGAGCTCAGACCGACCCCCCCACTCTGAATGAGTCACAGAATCAGAGATAAATAGAATTACGTGGAAGAGGTCGGTGATGTTTGCAGGCAAGGCGAGGCCGATATAATCCTCGTTGCTTCCGTAGGTGGCGCTGGAGACCATTGAGCGTAGCGATGCGGAGCGCTGCAGAGTGGAGTGGTTGATGGGGCTCAGAAGGTCCTCCTTATCCAGAGACACGAAGCTCAGCGCCTTCAGAAACCTGCTGCAGGAGATGCAGTCATATTAAAGTCACTAAAGTCCAGCGGGGACAAATGTGATTTAAACAGGTTCTAGCTAGGATCTACCCAGGACAAGCTTTCATCTACCCAGGACATTCAGGACACATCCAGGACAGATATGCTCTACCCACTTCACATCTCATCTACCTACAGCAAGTCTGCTCTACCCAGGACAAATCTCCTTTAACTAGAACATGTCTGACCCACCCAGAACCTTTTCAGGAATCTGTGACCTAAGAAGGACCTAGCCAGGACAAGTCTGATCTATGCAGGACCTAGTCAGGACAAATGAGATCTAACAAGGACAGGTCTGTGCACATCTGATCTATCCAGGACAAATCTGCTTTACTGAGGGTACATCAGATCTGTCCAGTATCTACCAGGACCTACTGAAAACAAGGACATGTCTGATCTACCCATAGTCCCAGATGACTGATATAATCTACACAGGATCTACTCAGGACATGTCTGATCTACCCAAGACGTCCTTAGGACTAGTCTGCCCTGCCTGGGACAGGTTGTGATAATCAGGACATGTCCATTCTACAGGGAAAAAACACTTTCCAAACTACATCATCTACAAGGGACACATATCTATGTGGAGCATCTACAACAGGACCTCAGTTCTGCACAAATCTACAGGTGCTTCAGCAGAAACTGTCCCATTCTACTGTCCACGCACCGCAACTGCACGGTTCTGGACACCCTGCGATGAACCGGCCCAAAGTAGCTGTGCCTCTTTATCGAGTGGCTGAAGGACCAGCAGACAAACAGCTTCTCAGTCAACAGAAAGAAAACCAGAATCAAGACGGATGAGGATCAGGACACGGGCTGGTAACGAGACGTACCTGCGCGACGCGTGGAGGCGTGAATCCAGGCTGCGCGTCTTCATGGTGATGGCATCAGTGAACAGTATGTCCTTGGCGGGCGACGTCAGACCCTCGCTGTGTGAGAGTGAGGGATGTATCCTCTGCTGCTGCAGCCGCCTTAGTGTGGCGTATCCTAAAGCGTCCCGTGGGCTGAAACTGCTGCAATCCATCAAACTCTTCACGGTGGTAGAAGAGCGCAAAGACACTGCCCGGCGTGGCAGAGTGTGTGCAGAACCAGGAGGAACCAGAGACACAGTCAGGTTCTGAGAGAGACAGAGAGAGAAAGATGGGGAAATGAGTTCTCAACCCATTTTGTATAGTTTCACCCATTTTTCTGTCCCATATACTCACCGTTTCAGGCTTCACTACACTGGCACTGACTACAGTGCTGATGCTGCCGCAGTCCGTATCCACAGTAACGGCGGACGCGGTCTCCCGCGAGGGCGAGGAGCTCATGGAGCTGATGCCGCTGGTAGTGGTGTCCGTGTTAAAGCTCTGGCTGCGGCTCTTTAAGGCCACGGAACCCCCTGGCAGTCCAGAGGACGAACCGTCACACACCCTCCTGTCCCGCTGACCTTCGTCCAAGGTTACCACCTTGCGCTGACCTTTGACCTCCACATCAGAAACTTCATCCAGGGTCATCATCTTTCGCTGACCTCGGAATTCCAGGTCCAATCCTCTTACGAAGTTCGGAAAACCTGGAAACACAACATAAACCTGAACAATTAGCCCTGCAGTGACGAGGAAGCTCACACCACCAATTAGCACTGGAGCTCTACACACACACACACACACACACACACACACACACACACACACACACACACACAAACACACACTGACCTCTGACCTCCTGATCCAACCCTTCTCCCCCCACATAGCCATCCTGGGGTGTCTTTGCACTGACGAATGACGTCTCGAGGCTGACGCCGGGGCTGTGCGGCGACCGGCCGCCGTTGTAGAACACCTCGCCCTGCGGCGTGCATCCCGGTGAGTAGCTGGAGGGCTCGGTCAGCGTGCGGTTCCTCCGCGCGGCGCCTGGCTGCAGCTCGTCAGGGGACTTTTTCCCACCACCACTGTGTTTGGGGTCACTGGTGCTGCGGGGCTTCATGCTGGGCAGCGGAAGCGAGTTGAGGAAGCGGTTCCGGACGAGGCGAGATGATGACAGGATGGTGAATGGACTGCGGTCCTTTACCGGCTTTGAGCGCATACATGTAGACACGTCCTCACAGCGATCCACACCGTCACACTCATCCACATAAAACAGGCCTACAACACACACACACACACACACACACACACACACACACACACACACACACACACACACACACACACACACACACACTCTGCTGTAGGCTGCTGTTTGGGCTAAACGTGCGTGTGTGTGTGTGCGCGTGGTGTGTGTGTGTTCGTATGTGTGTGGTGTGTGTGTGCGTGCGTGCGTGCGTGCGTGCGTGCGTGTGTGTGTGCGCGTGTGTGTGCGCGTGGTGTGTGTGTGGTGTGTGCGCATGGTGTGTGTGTGGTGTGTGCGCGTGGTGTGTGTGTGGTGTGTGCGCGTGGTGTGCGCGTGTGTGTGTGCGCGTGGTGTGTGTGTGTGTGTGTGTGCGTGTGTGGTGTGTGTGTGGTGTGTGTGCGTGTGTGGTGTGTGTGTGTGCGTGTGCGGTGTGTGTGTGTGCGCGCGCGTGTGTGTGTGTGCGCGGTGTGTGTGTGTGTGTGTGTGTGTGTGTGTGTGTGTGTGTGCGCGTGTGTGGTGTGTGTGTGTGTGTGTGTGTGTGCGCCCGCGTGTGTGTGCGCGCGCGTGTGTGCGCGTGTGCGTGCGCGCGTGTGTGTGTGTGTGTGGTGTGTGTGTGTGTGCGCGTGGTGTGTGTGTGTGGTGTGTGCGCGTGGTGTGTGCGTACACTCACTGGGCTGGCTCTCACTCTCACTCTCTCTCTGAGAGCTGTTAGACTCGGAGTTTAAACTGAGCGTGCTCGGGATGGAGCTCAGTTCCCCTGGTAACCGCGCCTCCGTTTCCTCAACAACAGGCCACTGCTGCCTCCGGCTGTGCCGAACCGAGTCCCAGCCCAGAGCCTTCAGCACCTCACTGCCCTGCCGAGTCCGACTGATCACACCCACCACATACAGACACACACTGTGTGTGTGTGAGACAGAGAGAGAGAGAGACACACACACACACACACACACACACACACACACACACACACACACACACACACACACACACACACATTACCCTTCCATACAGGTCAGGCTCAGTGTAACAGCTACAGCCAGATGAGACTACTGGTGTGAGGCAGGGTGCTCTTTTGCTGAGAGAGTGAGTGTGTGTGTGTGTGTGTGTGTGTGTGTGTGTGTGTGTGTGTGTGTGTGTGTGAAAGAGAGTTACCCTCGTATACACAGCACTTCACAGTGTTTAGCTAAAGTGATGATATCTGGAATGATGTTCTCCTCCTGCAGAAGATTCACTCCCCAGTTAGAGCTTCCAATATTTCCCTAGAAAACACACACACACACACACACAATTTACATGGCCCATGAATTTACAGTCCAATAAGAAGCTACTGTGTTAATACACTGTGAAGCACTAATAACAGTGTAATAAAGGAACAGTTGTAGGATCACTGCTGACTGCACTGTGGGAACGCGTTTGTTCCGTTTGTCCACTAGATGGTGCTGTTCAGAACCATATGCCCACAAAGCAGTGATCCTCAGTTTCACTGAGCAGAGTACCATCCATCACACCGGGGTAGCAGGCATATGGAAGTGTCCCACGGTGTACAGATGGAGCTACACCAGCTGTAGCGTAGCAGCGCGGTGTGCTGCACGGTAATGCTGTACGAGCACCGAGACGGTGCACTAACGCATTATTCAGGAACAGTTACAAACCCAGTCTGCTCACCAGAGCCCACAAGGCTGCCTTCAGCTGTTTAATCCCCTGCCACGTATCCAGAACAGGGGAACGTACGGTGTAGCTCAGGTCTGGAACGACATTCTGAAACACACAGACACTCAGATCTGAACAGGCTGAAACGAAACAAGCAGTGGAGGAACACTGTTTTCAGGAACTACCACCATCATGTGGACAGATTATACAAACACAAATCTACAACAGAAAAATCTTATGAGGGTCAGTTCTTCTATACAAACTACATGGTCAAAAATATCGGGACGCAATCACCAAAATTACTGTTTGAGGTGTTATTAAATATGGGACGTGTTGAAGAACCACCGCAGCTCAGCAGTGAAGGGTCAGACCACGTACAGTGACAGAGCGGGGTCTGATGAACTGTTACAGCAAAACGAGACCCAGCTCCACATTAATGACCATGGGTTTAGAAGGTGGAGCCAGGATTATGCAGCGCATCCAGAAAGGATTTCGCACATTGTACGTTACAGTCTTATTCCACAACGTGGGACGTCAGAACGTCAGAACGACGTTTGAAATCTTTGTAAAGGTATTAAAAATAAAGACTTTGCTGTGACTCTCAGAACTGAGCTCAGGTGCATCTCGTTTCCACTGACCATCCTTCAGATGTTTCTACAGCTTGATTGGACTCCTGTGGACAATTCAGTTGGACATGATTTGGAAAGACATCTGTTTATATAAGGTCCCAAAGTAGACAGTGGTGTTTTAAAATGTTGAAGTGAGTGATGTTCCAGTCAAACCAGTAACCCTCGCTGCAGCGATGTCATACCTGAGCCTCCAGCAGCAGACAGCCGGTCTTATCGTGCACCAGCTGACCGTACAGGTGTACAGGGAGGTACACGTTCGGCCTCTGTAACCTACACACGCACACGGGTCAGATATGCAGAATGAACTAGTGCAGGATCTGAATGGACCCACACTGGCTGTAAAGTCTGACCT
>CM067522.1:142422-144922 GCA_034509495.1 Acestrorhynchus altus | reverse complement strand
CTTCACCAGAACAGACCGACTCGAGGTTACCAGCCAAACAACAGTCTAACCCTCACCTGCGACCACGAGCTTTGGGTAGTGACGCACAGAATGAGACCCCAGGCACAAGCGGCTGGACTCGCCCTTACAGACAGGCCGAGGAGGTAGATGTCCGTGCGTGTGTGCGTGTGTGCACGTGTGCGTGTGTGTGTGCGTGTGTGCGCGCGTGTGTGCTTGTGTGCATGTGCTTGTGTGCGTGTGCGCGTGCTTGTGTGCATGTGCTTGTGTGCGTGTGTGTGCGTGAGTGTGTGTGTGTGCGTGCGCGTGTGTGCGTGCGCGTGTGTGTGCATGTGTGCGTGTGCTTGTGCGCGTTTGCGTGTGTGTGCGTGTGTGCGCGTGTGTGTGCTTGTGTGCGTGTGTGTGCTTGTGTGCGTGCTTGTGTGCGTGTGCGTGTGCGTGTGCATGTGCGTGTGCGCGCGTGTGTGTGTGTGTTACCTTAAAGCTGTGTGTGTCTCTCTGCGAGCGGTGGGAGTGGGACTGGGAGCTCTGCTGCAGGATGAGCTGGAGGTAAAGGCTGTGTGGTTTCGGGCTGCGCTTCTTCAGCTCGTGGAGACGTTTCAGCTGGGTCACCGCCGCGCTGGCCCTCCTGGAAGACGGGGTTTTCAGTTTGTTGTTCATTTATGTGTAACAGCACTGCAGTTCAGCAGATATTAGCTTGGGCACTACAGACTGGGAGTAATGGGAATACTTTAATAAACCACAGACACTCCGTCCTTCACTTCTACTTCCACCTTTCAAACCCGTGGGCTTTCAGATTACACAGGGTTCTGCACAGCTGGAAACTACAGCTGTCTGTACACAAGGACTGAGACAGACCCCCGACACGCGGTGTGTAATACTCACAGACGTTTCTCAGGGGGGACGTCGAAAGAGGCAGCCATGTTAATGAGAGTCGGCAGACAGTGGAGGTGGTGACTGTGGGAGTGAGGAAGAAGACAGCTAGCCTAAGAGAGAGACGGAGAGAGAGAGAGAGGGAGAGACAGAGAGACAGAGAGAGAGAGACAGAGAGAGAGAGAGAGACACAGAGAGAGAGAGAACAGAGAGAGACAGAGACAGAGAGAGACAGACAGAGAGAGAGAACAGAGAGACAGAGACAGAGAGAGAGACACAGAGAGAGAGACACAGAGAGAGGGAGGGAGGGAGAGAGAGACACAGAGAGAGAGAGACACAGAGAGACGGAGAGAGAGAGAGAGAGGGAGAGACAGAGAGAGAGACAGAGAGAGAGAGACACACAGAGAGAGAGACAGAGAGAGAGAGAGAGAGAGAGAGAGAGAGACACAGAGAGAGACAGAGAGAGACACAGAGAGAGAGAACAGAGAGAGACAGAGACAGAGACACGGAGAGAGAGAACAGAGAGAGACAGAGACAGAGAGAGAGACAGAGAGAGAGAGAGAGACACAGAGAGAGACAGAGACACAGAGAGAGAGAGAGACACAGAGAGAGACAGAGAGAGACAGAGAGAGACACAGAAAGAGAGAACAGAGAGAGACAGAGACAGAGAGAGACAGAGACAGAGAGACACACAGAGAGAGACAGAGACAGAGAGACACACAGAGAGAGAGAGACAGAGAGAGAGACAAAGAGAGGGAGGGAGAGAGAGAGAGAGAGAGAGAGAGAGACAGACAGAGAGAGGGAGATGTTATTAATAGTAATAACAGGGTTAATGTCTCTAATTTACAACTAGCATGTCATTAAGGAAGAGTAACTTTCACTTCAAAAGAAAGTCTCTGACGGATCTGTCCATCAGAAAAGACGGGTCTGGTATCTGATCTGTTCTTCTCGAGTTTAAAACGGAACATTGAAGGCTAACGATGATAAACACTACATCGTCACCAATGTACTCATCGCTGTAGCCACGCCCACCAGTCTCTCAGTGCAGCTCTAGATCTTCATTGGTCCTACATGGTGGCCATCCACCCACCATCCACTACTCCATCCACCTGGACCATGCAGGGTCACACGGCACTCATCAGTAAACAAGGCTGTTTGAAGGTTCCTCTCCGTGTACCGTCTGAGCCGAACGCAACCGGTCCTGCTGTGAGCTTTGGTTAGGGGTGGTCGAATAACAGCAAGCCTCTGGAGGACCCTAAACCTTGAGGCTCGTGGAAGACCTGAGGAACCAGCAGCTTCAGATATCTGTTAGCCGTTTTGTATCAGCGGCAGAATCCTTCCTTGCTGTGCCTTTATCTGGACCCACCCGTCTGTGCCCTGAATCGGACACAAACCTCAGTGCCACCATCACGTTTACAGATTCCGGAGATTTTCACACCTTGTCCAAGGTGTTCCACTAACGGACGCTTTCAGAATCAGAGGTTCTCACTTTCCCATACTGCTGAAACCTGAGGCTTAGTGATGTGGAAGATCTACTAATGATCTAATGATCACAGGTGTCTGATTCCTGTGATCCAAAGTCATCACCAGTCTAACTGAAAAGCTGATCTGTTCGGTCCAGTGATGGTCA
>CM067522.1:82422-139922 GCA_034509495.1 Acestrorhynchus altus | reverse complement strand
TGAACTAATCTGAGCTTTAATCAGGACTTTATTACTGCTGCAGTAAAACACCGTAAAAAGAGTTCACAGTACCTGACCACGAGCGGAACGAAGCCACAATGGCCATCTTACTGGCCAAAAAGCGCGCCTCCCGGTCCTTCCTGCAGCACACACACACACACACACACACACACACACACACACACACACACACACACACACACACACACACCAACTGTAACACTACAGAACAGAGACGTACTAATCAGCCTCGCCTCACGTTATGGTCACTGTGAAACTGCCACGAGAGACTGGGATTAGATCAGGAGGTAAAATACCTGCATCAGGACAGATCGACTCTAGAACCAGTATAAGACAGAAGCAGAACACTGTTCAACTCACTTTAGCTGAGCTTCGGTTGTGTCTGGGTTGTGTCTGTAGTGGAAGTCTGTGTAAGGAGCCAGGATTTGCTGAAACACAAAATCCATCAAATAAAATACTTTTAACAAACAGTTCTACAAACAAATTCCACCCCCGTTATCTAGAACAGGGTTGGGCAAGTCATTTCTAAAGAGGGACACATCAACAATGTGAACTGTGATGAAGGACAACTTAATTCTGCTGAATGTTAATTTTCTGCCATTATGAAAGATAAAAATAAATAGTTAAAATCAAAAACTCAATCAATCCGGAGAGCTGGACTGACGAGACGGGGACACGGGACGCACAGCTAAACGCTGGGGTTGAAGTATAATAAAACACACACACAAAAAACAAACGACTGTCAGATAAACAAACAGACAAAACAACACGAGATCTACAAATCAGGACAGAAACAAACCACGAAAGAAACCAAAGAACTGACCAAGACAGGCTGAGACAAAGGGTCTTATCCGCATGAGGACACAGGACACACCTGGGTGATGATAACGGAGGGGCGGGGTTACAAATGAGACACAGTGGGAATGGGCGGAGCATGTGCTAGGAGCACATGGGAAAAACAATAACTGAGACAAGAGGAGAACAGGACTAGAACACAGAGACAGGACAGAACAGTCATTACGTCACTGTGTCACAGTGTCTTAAAGAAAGCAGCTGATCATCTCAATACGTGCTTCTGATGTTTTCAGTCCAGTTTACTGGTTCAGAAAAATCCTGTCTGTCTGGAGCTTGAAGACGTGCACGGAGACCTGTCTGAAGGTCTGAGGTGGCTTCGAGAAGGACAGCTGAGAGGTGATCATCAGTGATGGAGGATCTTTCTCTCGTCCATCGCAGCTCTCATCCAGAGTCAGAACCGGTCAGTTCTTCAGCTGAAGCTCCAGAATTCCCACAATGTCCTCAACCCTTCTTGTTACGGGGTGCTCGGGAGAGGAGACCCTGTTCCTCTGAGTCCACCAAACACTCCTGAATACACTGTGATTTTAGGAGATATGACAGAACGTGTCTCGGCAGCTGCATCTCTGGGAGCAGAGTTCTGTATGAAGGGTTTGTGGAGGTCGTTTCCGAGTCCTTTGCGTCCTCTTTGTCAGGTAAGCTCTGGTATTTCTCCTCGCGTTTGGTCACGTAGTGGTGATTCAGACTGTAAGACTTGTCCTTTGTCTTCTGTACAGAAATATTGAACAGTCAGACGCTGCATTCGGATTTTTAATGTGAGCCGACGTTTTTGACGCATAGACGCACGACCGTACGTGAACAGTACGTCACGGTGTTTCCAAATAAAAGCAAAACAGTTGTATTGAAAACACTGGTTCACTTGTGTTTATGACTGACACACCGCGGGCAGGACAGGGACGTCCACGTCTTAAAAGGCCCAGGTCTTATCTAGAACCCACACCACTGGAGACCACATTCTGGCCCTGTAGAGAAGTTCTGCCAATAGAATAGGACTAAAGGACTGTCTGGAGCAGATAAACAAACATAAACCTACTGGCACCATGTGTAATACCAGGCGTGGACTAGAGGGTGTGTGTGTGTGTGTGTGTGTGTGTGTGTGTGTGTGTGTGTGTGTGTGTGTGTACCTCCAGCTCCACGTCTGAGCGTACATATTGGCGTGTGTGGGGGTGATTGAGCAGGTGCAGTACAGTAGTAATGAGAGCTTCGTTGATGCGGCTTTGCTGACAGTCCAGAACATTCTTCAGCAGAGTGCTCAGACCCCCCCGACCCGCCACAACCTCTGGGTTCTTCAGTGCTGAGAGCAGAACAAACACACCAAGAGAACCACGTTAAAGCAACAGTAGCACAGCCGGGGTGTTCGGCTTTCTGTTTAACTCTGGAAACCAGTCCAGTCCAGTCCATAAAGTGCAGCCTACCCAGTTCACAGATGATTGCATTACAGGCCAGAACCATGCGATCACCCTCATGTAGGCCATCGTTACCCACGGCAACCAGAGAGTTAGTGACCGAGCTGGGGAAGAGAGCAGCGTCCACTGCTATTACCTACAGCGAGAGCGTACATAGTAATGAGAGACTCACACATTACAGTTGTGTTTATTTTCTGACAGAGACTGTATCAGTTGTGTCTGAGAGACAGAGACAGAGACAGAGACGGGGAGAGAGAGAGACAGAGAGAGAGAGACGGGGACAGAAACAGGGAGAGAGACAGAGGAAGAGAGAGACAAAGAGAGATTACCTTTCTGAGCAGTCGGAGTGCTTGTGTCCTCTCCACCTCATTACTCTGCTGGATATCTATACATCTACACACACACACACACACATACATACACACACACACACACAAACACACACACACACACACACACACACACACACACACACACCCCTTACAGGCTGTAATACACTGTAACTGACAGAATTACATCTTGTTGTACTGTGACGTCACACCATCAAGCATCACTACATATCGTAACAGCGTAATAGATAACGCAGATCACACACTGTACCATATCACAGCGTAACAACATTCAGCCACACAGAAACACCTTACAGCCAGGGCTGAAACCTCTCTCACCACCCTTCTGCCACCCTGCCTCACTTTAGACCAAGGTAATCAGGTTCCAGTCGGAACAACCCCCCCCCAC
Organism: Acestrorhynchus altus; assembly: GCA_034509495.1. Lineage (NCBI taxonomy): Eukaryota > Metazoa > Chordata > Actinopteri > Characiformes > Acestrorhynchidae > Acestrorhynchus > Acestrorhynchus altus. Next base: position 136,905 of record CM067522.1, on the reverse strand, counting down.
GGGGACGACCCCCCGCCCTGGGGACGACCCCTCCGCCCCCCCACGGGGAGGACATGCGCTTTGACATATAGACTATTCATTAATAATCAAATGAAATGTGGGGCTCCATACGGTACTGAATAATGTAATGTAATTGAATGTAATTGAATGTAATTGAATGTAATTGAATAAATGAGGTGTAGTTCAGCGAAGGCTCACCTGGAGATCAGGTAATCCACCTGCAGCTGGAGGAGCTTCTGCAGAACATGTCCATCTCTGATTAAATACCGGAACGCTCTTAAACCTGCTGCACGAACCTCCTTCACCTCATTCAGCAGAGCCAGCCTCAGACTGAGAGAGAGAGACGGGGAGAGAGAGAGAGAGAGAGAGAGAGAGAGAGAGAGAAAGACAGACAGACAGACACAGACAGAGAGAGAGAGAGAGAGAGACGGGGAGAGAGAGAGAGACGGGGAGAGAGAGAGAGAGAGAGAGAGAGAGAGAGAGAGAGAGAGAGAGACAGGGGAGAGAGAGAGAGGTAGAGAGACAGAGAGAGAGAGAGAGAGAGAGACGGGGAGAGAGAGAGAGACGGGGAGAGAGAGAGAGAGAGAGAGAGAGAGAGAGAGAGAGAGAGACGGGGGAGAGAGAGAGAGGTAGAGAGACAGAGAGAGAGAGAGAGAGAGACGGGGAGAGAGAGAGAGACGGGGAGAGAGAGAGAGACGGGGAGAGAGAGAGAGAGAGAGAGAGAGAGAGAGAGAGAGAGAGACGGGGGAGAGAGAGAGAGGTAGAGAGACAGAGAGAGAGAGAGAGAGAGACGGGGAGAGAGAGAGAGACGGGGAGAGAGAGAGAGACGGGGAGAGAGAGAGAGAGAAACAGGGGGGAGAGAGAGAGACAGAGAGAGAGAGAGCGAGAGAGAGAGACGGGGGAGAGAGAGAGAGAGAGAGAGAGAGGTAGAGAGACAGAGAGAGAGAGAGAGAGAGAGACGGGGAGAGAGAGAGAGACGGGGAGAGAGAGAGAGAGAGAGAGAGAGAGAGAGAGAGAGACAGGGGAGAGAGAGAGAGGTAGAGAGACAGAGAGAGAGAGAGAGAGAGAGAGAGAGAAAGAGACGGAGAGAGAGAGAGAGAGAGAGAGAGAGAGAGAGAGAAAGAGAGAGAGAGAAAGAGAGAGAGAGAGAAAGAGAGAGAGAGAAAGAGAGAGAGAGAGAAAGAGAGAGAGAGAAAGAGAGAGAGAGAATGTTAATCAGACTAGAGTCTTTGGGCAACAGTCAACAAAAATAAACACATCTGAGTCACAGCCTGCAATGAGAATGTAGTGTGTGTGTGTGTGTGTGTGAGTGTGTGTGTGTGTGTGTGTGAGAGAGAGTGTAACTCTTACCAGATGATGATTTCCTCATAAGTAAACCCAAACCTTTCCTCATGGTGACCCACACTGTTCAACAGCTGACAGAGACAGACAGAGAGACACAGACAGACAGAGACACAGACAGAGACACAGACAGAGACACAGACAGAGAGATAATCATAAATAACTGATGAATACTTTTTAAATAATATTTGATAATATAAAGAGAGTGTGTGTGTGTGTGTGTGTGTGTCACTGTGCAGAGGACAAATTCCCCTATGTGCAAAACACAATGTGTCTATGAACCACTTTACCTCTACACACACCCTCACACACCTGTACACACCCTGCTGCTACGGTAACAGTCCTGTTCAGAAGTGTAATAACTGAATGCTTCACTTAAAATGAGGAACAATCATTGTTCGGCTTTGATCACGGACTGTGATACGATATGTTCACCGTTTCACCTTAACCCCCCTCCACACACACACACACACACACACACACACACACACACACACACACAGTGTGGGAAAGTGAAAGTAGTTCACCTCCAAACAACAACAAACAGAGCTGAGAACACAGCAGGTTCTGCTTTCTGTAAAACACTCCATCTCTCTCCGTCCTTCTCTCTCTACACCTCCCTCTCTCTCCATCTCTCTCTACACCTCCCTCTCTCTCCATCTCTCTCTACACCTCCCTCCCTCTCTCTCTACACCTCCCTCTCTCCATCTCTCTCTACACCTCCCTCTCTCTCTCTCTCTCTCTCTACACCTCCCTCTCTCTCTCTCTCTGTCCCTCTCTCTCTACACCTCCCTCTCTCTCCATGTCTCTTGGAGACACACTCACACTCACCTCCTCGGTCTGTCTCTCTCTCTCTCTGTCTGTCTGTCTGTCTGTCTCTCTGTGTGTGTGTCTCTCCCCCCCCACTCTCTCTCTCTCTCTCTCTCTCTCTCTCTCTCTCTCTCTCTCTCTCTACATTAACAGAGTGTCTCTCACCCACAATCCCCTGAGAGGTCAGAGTTCACCACACTGCCAGTACCTTAATGAAGTTGTTGAGGTGGCCTAGCTTCCTCATGTTGGACACACCGTGAGCTTTGGCAACATTCTGCAGGATCTCCCTCATGTTCTCTGAGGGTTCTGTGAACAGGGGAGACATAGTGGTGAAAAGGAGGCGATAATGGGGAGTCATTACTGCACAGCTGGAAGCTGACTGGGATTCAGGTGGTGCAGAATATCCTTCAGAGATCTGGAGCTTCAGCTCTTCTCCACAGGACAGGAACAGGGGCAAACAGGACAGGAGCAGGGACAAACAGGACAGGAACAGGGGCAAACAGGACAGGAGCAGGGACAAACAGGACAGGAGCAGGGACAAACAGGACAGGAACAGGGGCAAACAGGACAGGAACAGGGGCAAACAGGACAGGAGCAGGGACAAACAGGACAGGAACAGGGACAAACAGGACAGGAGCAGGGGCAAACAGGACAGGAGCAGGGGCAAACAGGACAGGAGCAGGGGCAAATCTCTGGACAGGAGCATGTTATTTTAGTCACATTTTAGTTACATAGTGCACTGTCTCACACCCTGTTCACTACAGAGTGCCCTGTCTCACACCCTGTGCACTGCAGAGTGCCCTGTCTCACACCCTGTGCACTGCAGAGTGCCCTGTCTCACACCCTGTGCACTGCAGAGTGCCCTGTCTCACACCCTCTTCACTATATAGTGCACCGTCTCACACCCTCTTCACTACATAGTGCCCTGTCTCACACCCTCTTCACTACATAGTGCACTGTCTCACACCCTGTTCACTGCAGAGTGCCCTGTCTCACACCCTGTTCACTACATAGTGCACTGTCTCACACCCTCTTCACTACAGAGTGCCCTGTCTCACACCCTGTACACTGCAGAGTGCCCTGTCTCACACCATGTTCACTACATAGTGCACTGTCTCAAACCCTGTTCACTACATAGTGCACCGTGTCTCTGGAGAACCCAGGAGAACCCTGCAGAACCCGGACAGTGTAGATTAGCACTGCTGAGCAGCTCGGTTAGCATTAGCCCCGTTAGCTTTACCTCTGCTGAGGTCCAGAGGGACATTCTCCTCGCCGCTGTCATTCCGACCTGTTCGGACACACACAGAGACAAAGTCAGCTCCCCGCCGGACTCTCCCGGTCCCCGCCAGGACCTGCCGGACCTGCCGGACCCCCCCGGCGGACAGTACTCACCCCTCAGCCGGACACTGCGGCTCGAGCGGCCGCGGCTCAGCGCCATGATCCGCTCTGATCCGCCCTCCCACTGCTCCCTGCATAGGGTCCCTACCTCCCTCCCACTGCTCCCTGCATAGGGTCCCTACCAGCCTAATACTGCTCCCTACATAGGATCCCTACCAGCCTAATACTGCTCCCTACATAGGATCCCTACCAGCCTAATACTGCCCTCCTACTGCTGCCTACATAGGGTCCCCTACTACCTCATACTCACTACCTAGGGCACCTACTGCCCCTGCTCACTACATCGGGTCCCTATTACACTGCACTCACTAAATAGGGCCCCTACTGCCAATATACTCACTACATAGGGCACTATTTTAATCCTAACTGTACCATAACCAGGGTGCTATTTTTGTACTCTTGTTACTTTGTAGTGAAGTGTTTTGTCCTGTATTCACTATAGTGCGCTACATTTACACTTTCTAGTGCACTATTTTGTGTTCTATTCACTATAGTGCACTACATTTTCTTTATAGTGCACTATTTTGTGTTCTATTCACTATAGTGCACTACATTTACACTTTATAGTGCACTATTTTGTTTATGTTCCATTATGGCATTGAGCTGACACTCTACTCATTTTACAGAGTAGGGTCACAGTAGTGACCAGAGCCCTGTTCACTTTCTAGTGCACTATTGTGAAGCTCGTACACTGCAGTGGAGTTGTGTGTGGTCTGGCGCCCCCTGCAGGAACACTCGAATGTACAAAGAGGATTTAGTGAAGAAACAGACTCTTTATTGACCTTCAATAAAACAGGTTTATTATTCTCAGGATCAGTGAATAAACATTTTATCTTTCTGTTGATTTACGTCACAGAGAAAAGGAGGATCTCCGCTCAGTCATTGTCATAGACACAGTCTGCAATAAACAAACAAACAAACAAACAAACGGTTATTAAAGTGTTAGACATTCAAACAGATACAGCTGTATGTAAAATTACATTCAGAGCACACTGTACCTTCTCCCACGTCATCATAAATATCACTGTCCCTGAGAGACAAACAGAGAGAGAGACAGAGAGAGAAAGAGAGAGACAGACATGGAGAGACGGCCAGAGAGAGAGAGACAGACAGAGAGACAGAGAGAGAGAGAGACAGACATGGAGAGATGGTCAGAGAGAGAGAGACAGACAGAGAGACAGAGAGAGAGAGAGAGAGAGAGAGAGACAGACATGGAGAGATGGTCAGAGAGAGAGAGAGACAGAGAGAGAGACAGACAGACAAGGAGAGAGAGAGAGAGAGAGAGAGAGAGAGAGAGAGAGAGAGAGAGAGACAGACAGAAATGGAGAGACGGTCAGAGAGAGAGAGAGAGAGAGACAGACATGGAGAGATGGTCAGAGAGAGAGAGAGACAGAGAGAGAGACAGACAGACACGGAGAGAGAGAGAGAGAGAGAGACAGACAGACATGGAGAGACGGTCAGAGAGAGAGAGAGAGAGAGAGAGAGAGAGACAGACAGACAGACATGGAAAGACGGTCAGAGAGAGAGAGAGAGAGAGAGACGAAGACAGCGTGTTAAACATAATTAAAACAGTACTTATACAAACAGTTTGAGACTGAGGTAAGAACAGGTCACTCACTGCTGGATGTTGCTGACGTCCACAAACCCAACTGTGGAACAGAGGAACAGTGACTGTAATGAGTGTGAGATTAAAGCAGTAGAACCCTTAAGTACCGCATTTCATCATATAACACACTCCCTTCATCTACTGATTTCATACAGAAGACTGTATACATTCTCTCTGATCAGAGTCTGGATGCAGGTTGATCATCAGGTTGAGTGTGTGTGTGTGTGTGTGTGTGTGTGTGTGTGTGTGTGTGTGTGTGTGTGTGTGTGTGTCTTACATTTGCCTTCACTGTTTCTGCCGATGAGTTTGCCATCCTTTGGTCTGGTGATCACACTGATGACATCACCAGGCTTGATGACCAGATGTTTACTGCTGAACTTCTTACAGACCAGAGCTGGAGGGACGGTGGCCTCATACAACACCTGGATCTCCTGATCATACTGCAGGAGGACACATCAACATCATCACTACCATTACCATCATCATAACAATCATCACATTTACTATTATCACCACCATCACCACCCTCACGGCATCATCCAGTATCCAGATATCCTAATCATACTGCAGGAGGACGCACCACCATCACCACCATGATCATCACAATCACCATTTAGATCTCCTGATTGTACTGCACGAGAACACACATCTTCATCACCATCACCACCTTATACTCACAATCAACACATGGTCACAACGACCACGTCATAATCACTATCACTACATCATGATGACCAACACCATACCATAATCAGCATCACCCTCATAACATCAATCACCACACCACCATCACTATGTCAGTCACCATTACCACCATCACAGTCATCCTCCTGCTCCTCCTCCTGACTGGCAGTGGTCAGCACATTCAGCAGCACATCCCTCACCTTAAACTTCTTGCGAAATTCTTTCTCCTCCTTCTCAAATTTCTTCTTCTTCTTTGGATCCATGTCTTCAGTCTTTATGGGTGAAGAGCTGAACTCGAGGAGAAGGGAGGGGGCGTGGTCAGTCAGGGGGATACACTAGACCTCCTGGGCCTATTAGAACTGTCTGATGAAGTCCTATTACTGTACCTGTCCTTTCTCGTCCTCTATAGTTAAACATCATGTTATACCGACAGTTACAGACATACGAACTGACCTGGACAGACCGGACAGACCCACATCGTCGTACATGTCTTCATCACCAGTGGAGAGGAGACAGAGGTTAGAATGAACGTGGTGGAGCTGACGTTAATTATGAGGGATATGAATATTAGAGTGTCTCACCTCCATCAGCAGCAGGAATCCCGGCAGGAGCAGGAGGAGGAGGAGGAGGAGGAGGAAAACTGAAAGAGGCATACTGGTCAAGACTCAGTAACTGGTGTGTCTGTAATGTGAACTGGTGTGTCGGTAACGTGAACTGGTGTGTCGGTAACGTGAACTGGTGAGTCGGTAACGTGAACTGGTGTGTCGGTAACGTGAACTGGTGTGTCGGTAACGTGAACTGGTGTGTCGGTGACGTGAACTGGTGAGTCGGTGACGTGAACTGGTGAGTCGGTGACGTGAACTGGTGAGTCGGTGACGTGAACTGGTGTGTCGGTGACGTGAACTGGTGAGTCTGTAACGTGAACTGGTGAGTCTGTAACGTGAACTGGTGAGTCGGTAACGTGAACTGGTGAGTCGGCATAGTGAACTGGTGAGTCGGCATAGTGAACTGGTGAGTCGGCATAGTGAACTGGTGTGTCAGTAATGTGAACTGGTGAGTCGGTAACGTGAACTGGTGAGTCGGTAACGTGAACTGGTGAGTCGGTAACGTGAACTGGTGAGTCACTAAACTGCTGTGACACTGTTCTGCACCAGAGGGCAGCACATGTTCTTGTAAATCCATACAGTGATGTGTGATGAAGCTGTGAATCAGTGTTTGTTGGTTGCAGTACGGAGTTTTACCCGGTGTCAGAGCCTTCATCCACAATGTCGTAAATATCATCATCAGACGCCGGGGGTGGAGGAAAACACACTAAATAACACACACACACACACACACACACACACACACACACACACACACACACACACACACACACACACACACACAATAAGACACAATGCAAAACTAGACATTCTGAGTAACATTACTGTAATACTGTTCTAACATGAACATTTAGCTGATGTGTTCCTGAGGGATCAAAGTCCCACAGATATGTTCTGGAAGGACGTCCACATTAGTGACTTTAATATGCTGATCTTCTCACTGCAGCGCTTCCTCCTGCAGGGGACCATCAGCACAGTGTGCAGATCGGACAGCACTGAGCTCAGCACTCTTCCCTGAACTCCACTAACTGTGAAAGCAGCAGCTGCTGAAGTTCAGACAGAAAAGCTCCGAAACGGACCCTCAGATGAAGGAAGTGTAGTGTAGCAGGACACAGTGGGGTCTTCTCTGGGTCAGGTCTGACCTGGACCTGTTTTGATTTATAATGTAAGACTGCGGCTGGTGTTTACGGCTAATATTTATACTCCTTGTCCCTTTTTGCAGTGCACAGGACCAGAAATCGGTCCAACTTAAAGAGCTGGTCTCAGTCCAGAGCAGGTTGGAATTCCCACCTCTGGTGGACAGTACAAGGAGACACAGCCTGCATAGACGATGACACACAAGCACACTATAAACACTGTAAACACAAATGCACACTCTGCAGTACACACACACATACACACACACACACAGTAAGTGAACATTACACAGCATCTACAGTGTATCACACACAGTAGTACTGATCTTACCTTTATTCACACTGTAAAGAGAAAAACATTGATCATTAAATCATTAATTAGCTCATTAACATTAATACGAATATTAATTACCCTCAGGTTCCGCCCACAGAAAGCCCCACTCAAATCTAATGAGACTACAGCACTCATAGTGCGCTGCTCACTGCGGTGTTCTAATCCACACAACGTCACGCTCTCTCATTCACACATTTAACACAGGGGTGGGCGGAGCCTGGAGAGGGGTATGTTAGTTGTGAACCGTGCGAGTACCTGTCAGACTGATCGGGAGCTCCAACATCGTCATATACATCCGCACTGTCTGTCTGCTGTGTGCTACTACCCTCAACATCCACCAGGTCCAACTTTACATACCCATCTACACACACACACACACACACACACACACACACACACACACACACATTTTCAGTAAATCACTGTACAACTTATGTTTCCTAAGAGAATACAGTAGACAGAGATGGGGTGGGGCTTATGCATGCTACATGAGTAAAGTGAACAAGGGGCGGAGCTTATGCTTGCTACATGAGTAAAGTGAACAAGGGGCGGAGCTTATGCTTGCTATATGAGTATATTGGACAGAGAGGGCTGGGGTTTATGCATCCTTTTGTGGGGTGAGGGGCTCACGCATCTTAATCAGAGTAAACAGAGAGAGCAGCGGGGGTTAAGCATCCAATCAGAGTGGAGTGGACAGGGTGGGGCGGAGCTTGAATTTGATCAGAGATAAGTGAAATGATGGACGGGGCTTATGCAGTGCTACGTAAATGTACAATGCCACACAGTTGCCATGGTAACTCACAGTATCCCCGGCTTGTCCGGGCGAGCCAGTGTCCCTCTGGGTTTCCGGACGTGCGAATGACCTGCACTGTCTCACCTTTCTGTAGTTCCAGATCATGTTTACTGCCCTTACAGTCAACTCTCACACTGCCCCTCAGCAGCACCTCCACTGGACCCTTCAGCTACACACACACACACACACACACACACACACACACACACACACGGCTTTCAGTTTAACATACATCAATCAGCCAAACATTTATGACCTCTGATCTTCAGGAGCTCTTTGTGGTTCTATAATTCAGACTGTAGTTCATCTGTTTCTCTGCAGACTTTATTCTCCTCCTTTCACCCTGATCTTCAATGATCAGGACCCCACAGGACCACCACAGAGCAGATATGATGTGGGTGGTGGGTCATTCTCAGCACTGCAGTCACACTGACATGGTGGTGGTGTGTTAGTGTGTGTTGCTGGTACGAGTGGATCACACACAGCAGTGTCAGTAGTTTCAGTAACTTCACTGCAGCTGATCTTTAACGAGTTCACCTACAAATTACTGACCCACTAACCTTAAACCTCTTCCTGGCCTCCTGCTCCCTCTTCTCCATCTCCTTCTTCTCCTTCTTCTCTCGCTCCGCCCTCTCCTTCTCCTCTTTCTTCTCTCGCTCCGCCCTCTCCTTCTCCTCCTTCTTCTCTCGCTCCGCCCTCTCCTTCTCCTCCTTCTTCTGCTTTTTTGACTCCTTGTCTTTCTTTGCCTCTTTGCCCTCATTTGCTTTCTCATTTTCTGGGTCCGGCCTGTTCCAATAGAACAACAGCACAGGACGCGTCTTGAAGAGGCGGGGCTAAACTGATGTAGGGTGAATGGGTGGGGCTAAATTAATGCTAAGGTGAATGGGTGGGGCTAAACTGCTGAAGGCTTAATGGGTGGGGCTAAACTGCTGTAGATCAAACGGACAGAGCCTCTCTTACCATCTGTCCTCGATGTCCTCATATGTCTCAGAATCATCATCATCAAACTCCTTAGAAATGAGAAAAACGAGAAATTACACCCATAAAACCACCTTCGCTCACAGCTTTCAGAGTGAACTCAGGAGAAGACTTACCTCAAACTCAGCACTTTGACCTGAGACAGAAAACAAGTTCATTACAGATACAAAAATGCCTCGTTACAGGACAAGTTAAATAACCTCAGAGTGGGTTTGATGTAGAACACTGTTCTAGATAACCTTCCCCAGTCAGAATAGCAGACAGTGGAGGTGGTGAATGTTATTCCATCTAATGCTTATGAAGAAACACTGATACCCGACTCACTGTTTTACTGACTTCTGAGAAGTTTCTGAATCTAAAACAGGTTTTTATTGTCACACGTCTCATTAAACTGGTGGAGGGACACACGTGCCACAGGGTGTAATGCGGCCAAAAATAGTCCCTAAAGAAACGGCATTAGTTCAGATTCTGAAGATAAAATGACCATGCGTGTGTTGTGGTCATGGCGACCGAAGCCTGTCTGACCTACTGTCTGAGTGGTCAGCTGCAGTACAGTAAGTGTGCCTTCGCTCAGTGTGGTTACTGGTGTGTTTAGCAGTGTGTACAGTAGTGTGTGTGGTGTCAGCAGTGAACCTGGTTTGGTCTGTGAGTTCATCACTCCCACATCATCATAACTCTCCTCCTCCACCACCGTCCTCCTGCATCCGAACAAACACAAACAAACCGAGCAAAGACAGAGTGTCAGACCCACACGTTCACAGCCTGATGCTGTTAGTCTGCTGTCACAGGAGTCACTGTTCCCTGGATACATCCAGGAGAACAACAGTCCAACTCCAACACGTTCCTCATCAAACCAATGGCTCAGCTTTGTGGGAAAAGCTCAGAAACAGCCTCAGAGACACTCACAGCACGTTTCCTTCCTCAAAGGCCCTCCTTAGCTGAGCTCATTCCAGGCTGACCACACCAGTGCGTACTGGTTTTAAACATCTAACAACATTTCCCACCAGTATATTCAGTGTAGAAGGATGTAAGCTCATCTGAAATTCCACCTTAAAACAGCCACAGTCACATTATGGCTACGGCAGCATTTAAGGTGGAATGGCTTATTCGGAGAGGTATCCTGGAGAGTAACTCCAGCCTGGTTGGTGCAGAAGTTCGTGCAGCATTTACTCACACTGGGAGCGGCGGAGGTGCTGGTAGGTCTGCTGGAGGTGGAGGTGGGAAGTCATCATCGAAACCGCTGTTCTCAGAACCTGAGGAACATGGTGAACAGGATAGGGGTTCATTGATGTGGTATAGGAGCTGCACAGGGTGTTGGGTGACTTCTTTAGTACTCACCTTGACCCCTGACGTGGTGCAAGTCAACGTGATGTGGCCTCCTGGGTTTAGCTGGGCACACCCCTAAAGACACCAGGCTGGGTAAGGCCTTCTTCTTTGGCGGGGTGGAGCCTGATACATTAGGGGCGGAATTTTTCTGAGGCTCTGATTCACTGGCCCTGCTCAGGAACAGCTGTTTCTTCTGTTGTATGAGGCCTGCTGTGCTGTGGGTGGAGTCGGTGTCACTGGAGACACTGGAGACAGGGTTTTTACTTGAGAGATCGCTTGCCCTGCCCATGAAGAGCTTCTTCTGCATCTGTACAGAGCCTCCAACACTGTGGGTGGAGTTTGTCTCATTGGGGGCAGGGCTTTGACTGGAGACTTCTTTCAAAGGTGGCTTCTTCCAGGTGGGTGGAGCTTTTGGAACCTGTGCACCAGGGGGTTTTGGCTGTTTTTCTCCACTGGCTGGTGGGAACTTGGTCCCTGGTGGTTTAGGGGTGTAGGCGGGGGGTGTGAGAGGTGATCCTGCACTCTCATCCCGGCTGCCCTTCTCTAGCACCTCCTTTAGTGCAGAGATGGAACTGGCAGGTGGTTTACTGGGTGGAGGAGCAGGACCAGGAAGCTTCCCTGCTGGGACAGGGGGTTTAAACCTCACCTCTGCACCGCCGATGCTGGGCTTAATGGGGTGGGGTTTGGGCTTTTGGGTTGGGCTGGAGTACATTGGAGGGCGTGCTGGTGGGGTATGGCGAGAGAGGAAGGGTTTCTGTGGCACTTGGGGGCTTCTTGGTTGTCCAAATCCAGTTTGGTTTAGTGGAGCAGGTGTGTCAGCAGGGACATTAAAGCGAGACTTCACCGCATGGACGTTACTGCGAGTGGCCTGCAGATACAGATACAAATGCAGAAGTCAGTGTCCTGGGTAAGACAGGGAGCTTCCAGATGTGAGATTATATATTTGAGGAAATGAGGTTCATTCAAAGTCAATATGCATCATTTGAGCTACAGCAACTAATCAGTGTGGAGGTGGTGGTGTCAGCACCAAGATCAACATCCAGAAGGTCTGGTGTGATGGTGAGGGTGTGTATTTTGTACGATGCCAGATCACCTTTGATCATTACAGACAATTTAACAGACCAACGTTACATTAATGAGGTTCTGCAACACACTCCGGTGCTCTATTCCAACAGGACGACGTCTCAAGATCTGGTCTTGAAGACACAGATACTACGCCGTGGTCGGTCTCATCTCCAGACCTGTCCCTGATTGAAAATGTGTGGGACGCTATTGGACGCTCTATCAACACTCCACCCCTACCACACCATCTGAAGAACTGAGTGAGAACATTCAAGCTGCATGGGATGGATCATCACAGGACACCATTAGGAACCTCTACACCTCCATGCAGAGACGTCTGGCGTGTATACACTGTATATCTAAACGAATAAGTGGTAAATATGAGCGAGCGACATGTGAGAGTTAGGGAGTGGTTTATTTCACAGACTATCATCTGAAACCACATGTATTTTCACTCTAACAGGCACATATCAGTTCCAGGCGTGAAGGCCAGTCTGCACACAGAGCTCCGACCCCAGAGCGTTCCTCACTGACCATGTCCAGCAGTGTTACGCTCACCCTGGATTACTGAACACAGCTGCATGTTTAAGTGAGAGCTGCAGTAAAACCCACAGTCAAACCCAGTACACCAGTTATACCACAGTAGTGTACACACCCTAGGGTCAAACAGAACCACACACACACACACACACACACACACACACACACACACACACACACACACACACACACACACACAGGCCAGGGCAACTCTTGTTCGTCTGTGAGCTGCGGAAGTGTAAGCCAGAATAGAAACGAGAGCGGCCTTACAGGAAATGAGGTTAAGAGCTTGAAGTCCGGTGGTATGCTCTTGGGGGGAGATGAGAAAAGCAACAGTTTAACACATTTACAACTGACAGCTGAGCTGTATCTCACCACAGCTGATCGAGCATCAGAACGGCATCCAACAGGCTCCGCCCATTTACCTGTTCCTCCATACCTACTTTAGTGAGGGTGGACCAGCTTGACTGGAACGCTGGTAAAAATCAGTTACAGTGCTACTGACCCCCTACCTACTCCCTACAGAACCTATGCCCCACCAGGTGAACAGGTCTGGATCATGTACATGTAATACTTATCAGAGGAGCTGGAACCTGCAACGTTGATCTCCAGCACATCTCAGGGCTTCACATTCTCAATACCCCTGCAGAATAAGGCTGGAGATATACGCGCTGTTTGTGCGTCAACACTGACTTTTTTTATTGTTACCCCTGATTTTCTCCCTGCGAATTTGGAAGTGCCAGTTCCCCAACCCCATAATTACTCTGCGATGACACTAGGAGAGCGAGGACAAGGACATGCTTCCTCCAACGTCAATCATCGCATCTTGTTTGCATCCTCGCCAGACAGCCAATGCTTTTGGAGGGAATCACCGGGTCTCCGGCTCTGATGCAGTGGCAAACAGACGCCTATGCTGACCAGCATCCCAAAGAGTGCGATGTAGGGAGAGAGTGTCATCTACCCTCCCATAGAGAGAGCTGGCCAATGTCTCTCCCTCAGACTCCAGCTGCTGATGGCAATGACTGAACAACACCCTAGCTACCACTAAACTATCTGAAATACCATTTCTGCAATCACCTTACAGAAGTCGTAATGCACAGTTAGTATCTCGGATACCATAGCAACAAACTAGCAACCATGTAGCAACACCACAGTAACCACGTGGGATAATAAAACAACCAGATAGCAGCTTTACGCACTCGTTGACCCAAAAATTTTGCCACAAGAGGGTGTAAAGTCTTTCCTCCACTGCCCTTTAAAAAGGCTCTCGGAGGCTACTTTTGGGTAGTGTACCTCTTTATGACAGGTGTGTTAGAGTATTGAGGGACAAACTGACCCAACTGCTGTTGGGATGATCTGTGGAGCATCGCATACAACAGTCAGTAGTGATACGAGAGTCACTAACAGCTCAGCGATGTGTGCAGGACATCCTGTGGACATGTGTGGACATTCCTCTAAGGGCAGGACTTTATAATGCTCCACACACACAAAGAGTTTCTCAGGAATGTCTCCATCAGACTGCAGCACGTCTTTGGCTGGTCACCAGATTCGACACCAGTCCAGCATTTATGGGGGCAGTGTTACACAGATCATCATTACATTCACAAACAGCCCAGATTCAGCCCAACTGCAATGTACTGGGGAAGCCACCAGTGATACCACAGCAACCACACAGCAATAACCGAACCATCACCACTCCCAACATCAGTCACAAACCAGCTCTAATAAACTTGATAATGGTATTTCAACTAATCAGCTCATTACCAAGACCTTCAGAGCAGGGCAGGGGTGCCTCCGGGACCCGGGCTGAGACACACTGATCTAGAACACGGACTAAAGTAATACAGAGCAGATCAGAACTGAAACACTTAAAGATAACATCTGACACTCAGCTGGACCAGTTCCACAGCGCTAACTGGTGTCTATAAACTTCCATTACTTCTTAGACACATCAGCATCAACCAACACCAAACATGTCCACTGGAGCATTACCTGAACGTAGAAGCTGGAGATCAGTGAACTCACTGAACAGCAGAAGAGCTGCGCTATGGAGTCTGCAGTTCAGCCTGACACTCTTCGAGAAGGAAGTGAGCACTCTTATTGCTGAGATAATACTGAGCTGTGAAAAGACCTGTCTGAAAGCAGCTCTGTCTGATAAACTCACCCTGAGATGAGTAACATTGATGGAGCTCTACTGAACTCCTTTGGGAGGAGTTAGAGAGATGGAGCTCTACTGAACTCCTTTGGGAGGAGTAACAGTGATGGAACTCCACTGAACTCCTTTGGGAGGAGTAACAGTGATGGAACTCCACTGAACTCCTTTGGGAGGAGTTACAGCTACTGAACTTCTCTGAACCCCTTTGAGATGAGCTGGACTGATGAAACCGTACTGAACACCTCCAGGTTCAGAATTACGAGGTTCTGATCCGACAGTGAGGATATTTGCTGCCTGAAGAACAAACCAATGGCTTTGTTTGGTAGTAAGATTCATAAATAGTTCACTATTATACGTGTTTGGTAAACAAATCCCCAACATGAATGTAGAACCCTTTGGAACAAAGACTGAAAGACAGCCAGGAATGTCTGATCAGTCCCTCTGTGTCTCCAAATGAACCCCGTTACTCACCATAACTGTACGACCTGCAGATCCTCACACCTTTATGACGTACACGTCACTGGAGGATCATTTCTACACGCAGAGAGAAAACATACCATAATAAGAGTTTCTGGTGGTCGTCGGTCAGGACAGCAGTACTGACTCCCTCTCTGCCGAGAACCTCGTTCTCTCGGTTCCTCTCTGCCTGCGCCGAAGCAGCATCAGAAATGATGAACAAGCAGTCTGTACTTTGTCACTTTGAGGTGTGGAACTGTCCAATCAACTACAGCAACACTCGAACACGGGGTAAGACAAGTTTAATCAACACCCAGTTTAAAAGAACAGGAGGGACAACGTCAAGACGTATTTCAAAACAGAAGACAATACAGGCGTCTGAGGAACACAGAGGTCTTTAGTCTAATAAGGTCACCTCAACAAATGCTGAAAGGTTCTCCAAACGACACCATCTCCAGTTCATATAGGCCTACAGCTTAGAACGTCAATATTCCAGAAACACTCAGCCTCATCCTCATCCTCATCATCTGTACCGTACAGCTGTTCAGGACATCACAGCATCACTGTCCTGGCTGGCTTTACTGGTTTTAGGACATCACAGCATCACTGTCCTGGCTGGCTTTACTGGTTTTAGGACATCACAGCATCACTGTCCTGGCTGGCTTTACTGGTTTTGGGCCAGCAGAGCATTAATATCCTGGATGGCTTTACTGGTTTTCTGCAGAGCCTCAGAGACAGTACTGTCAGTAATGGTGATGTCAGAGAGGTCAGTGGTCAATCCAGAACTCTGAGATGGCTTGGTTGAAGATGTCAGAACCGGGCTGTTGTCCAGGAGAACTGAGCAGGAGAAGGTTAAGGGTGAAGCACATTCTTTTGCTCTTACTTTATTCCTGAAGATTATTTATGAAAGGATACAGTTGAGTCTCCGGATCTTCTGAAGCTCAATCAAAACACACCTGAAGGTGAAGAAATCTCGATCAATGTGCTGTCTACGTGCTGACCTCAGGGCAGCAGATCTGTGCTGCAGGAGCATATATACAGGATATGTAAGATATGTGAGATACCTGCTGTCTGTTGGTTGGTCAGCGTGTGGTTTTAGAGGTTCAGGTAAATCTGCTGTGTCTCCACTCGGGCTCAGGAGTGTCTGTCTGACCCAGTTACACCACTGACCTGCTACGTCCACATACCTGCAGTCAGGTTTATCATATTAAAGCAACGTTATTCAACAATTTTAAATCAACAGCTTCAGAATCACGCTGTTGCACCGCCGACTGTAATTCCCTCTCCGGGCCGGAACGCTGCTACTGCATTATGGAAGTTAGGAGGAGCATCAGGACCCTCACAATGAGGCTTTAGTATATAACTCTGTTATTTCTGTAAAACAGGATTTCATTTTTATTTCCACGTGAACTCTCTACCTGTGATGAGCTCCACCACCATCCATCAGAAGCAGCTGCTGCTGTCCATCAGGCAGAGTGATCTGACACAGCTCTGCCCTGCCGTTCAGAGACTCTACCGCTGCGGTGCTGCGCGGAACCGCACTGACCTGCAAAAAACACACCAAACGTAGACAAATCAGAAGGTAAGATGCAGGTGTGTGTAGTGTAAGTGTGTGTGTGTGTGTGTGTGTGTGTGTGTGTGTGTGTGTGTGTGGTGCAGGTTAGTGTGTACCTGTGCAGGTGTGTGTGTGTGTGTGTGTGTGTGTGTGTGTGTGTGTGTCATGCAGGTTAGTGTGTACCTGTGCAGGTGTGTGTAGTGTAAGTGTGTGTGTGTGTGTGTGTGTGTGTGTGTGTGTGTCGTGCAGGTTAGTGTGTACCTGTGCAGGTGTGTGTGAGTTCCACAGCATCAGGACCTGAACTCCATCCAGGAAGTTGATGTGGGCAGTGCCATCCGAGAGTGCCCGAAAGTGACCAGTACCTGCCACCTGCACCTCGTAGATCACGCTCACATCACACTCCTTCTCCTCCACCTGGCCAACACACACACACACACACACACACACACGTTAATGGTGCTTTATAAGCTTTCATTACTGGTTCCCTCCATTCGCTTTGCAGCTCCAGTGTACAGAAGTGTGTTCAGCGACTGACTGATTTGAGCCAGTAGAGGGCAGCAGACTGACAGTGTTACTGGGTTTACTGGTGCTGATCCGAGATTATGTAATCAGTGCTGTGTTTAGTGCTGTTCACACTCGCCTTCTTCCAGCAGCACTGAGGCATTATGGGAGTTCTGGAGCTGCTGGCCTGCTTGTAGCACTGTAGGATCCTGAACCCAAACACACACACACACACACACACACACACACACACACACACACACAGCATCCATGTTTACAGGTTACTGTAAATTTACATTACGTTTGTAATCAAAAAGTGAACGACCAAACAACAACTAAACTAGAAGAGTGAATTTCAGGAAACTGTTGCTAAGCAGTTGCTATTGTATCCTAGGTGATTACTATGATATGGCTAAGTGGTTGCTATGGTACTTCAGGTGGTTGCTATGGTATGGTACTAGATGTAAACATGTTTTTCTTTTTAACATGAACAAAATTAACAATAACAACAACAATCACAGTACTAGTACAACTAATAATACTGACCTGCTGGCCCTGGTCACTGCGTTTCTGATCGAGTATGGCTGTCCAGGCAGGTCAGGTGGAAGTCCGTTAAGGTAGTAAACACTCTCCACAGTCTGTAAACAAACACAAGTTTACTGTAAACAGCTGTACCCAGCCTTCAGACACTCTGGTATCACTGTAACACTACAGTCAGTTTAACACAGTAATGGGAGTGGTCTGTCAGCACTGCGGGGTGTTCCCTTACAGCAGAAGGTGAGGGTCTGTAGTGGGTGAAGTATTCAGCCAACACTCCATTAGACCTGATCACTGAACCATCAGCAGGAGAAACCTCCACCACCGGAACAGCGCCACCTATCACACTGACACACAATTACACATGTCTATTACTCACAGCAGTATATAACCAGTATCCTCCCATTACAAAAGGCTACATGACGGAGTATAGGGTCCAGTATAGGGTCGAGTATAGGGTCCAGTATAGAGTCCAGTATAGAGTCCAGTATAGAGTCCAGTATAGGGTCGAGTATAGGGTCCAGTATAGAGTTGAGTATAGGGTCCAGTATAGAGTTGAGTATAGGGTCCAGTATAGAGTCAAGTATAGGGTCCAGTATAGAGTCGAGTATAGAGTCGAGTATAGGGTCCAGTATAGAGTCCAGTATAGGGTCCAGTATACAGTCGAGTATACGGTCCAGTATAGAGTCGAGTATAGGGTCCAGTATAGAGTTGAGTGTAGGGTCCAGTATAGGGTTCAGTATAGAGTTGAGTATAGGGTCCAGTATAGAGTTGAGTATAGGGTCCAGTATAGGGTCGAGTATAGGGTCCAGTATAGGGTCCAGTATAGAGTTGAGTATAGGGTCCAGTGGTCTAAATGACTCTTACTGAGAGCAGTTGATAAATTGGTGATGAAATGAACTCCAAAAGGCATAAAGTTCAAGTTATTTTAAACAAATTGTTTGTTACAGTGTGTTTGATCTTTACATTTATGGCTGTTGGAGATCATTTCATCTTCAACTGCTTAACTCTTCACGGTTAGTTTTTAACCGGGGTGCCCAAACCACTGCCCATGCCCATGCCCATACTGTACATTAGACTCATAGCTACAGTACACTAATTGGGGGAGGGGTCACAGTAGCCAGTAATGACATAATTGTTCAATACATTTGGGTGATGGGTAATTGATGTAATTGATTTGATGGTGGTAATTACCGGTATACGATGCCATGGCACCACACTACTCTCACCAGTTCAACCGACACATTCAGATCTGACCAATCAGAAGCTCCGCTGCCATAACGCCACCTGAATGGGACATTAACACTTCAGATCGTCACCACCACAATGCATATACAGTGTACCTCCGCCTGAGGAAGTGACTGGGCCCAGTTTCCCCAGAGAATCTTAACTGGTGGAGAGAGAGTTCAGTGTGATGCTCACTCGCCCCTTAAATTTAGGCCATTTCCATCCATACTTGTTTATATCGCACAAGCAACCTTATTGGCTCACAGGTAAGATCTACGGGCTTTGTACTGACCTGTGCTGATGAGGACAGGGGCAGGTCAGAGGGAGCGGAAGAGGAAGATCTGACTTCGGCCCAGTCTGAGATGTAGGCATGTGGGCGTGGCCTAAATTTCCTTCATTTCCAGCTCCACCCTGCTTTCCACTGCTGCGCTGAGCTCTCTGGGCTTCCCATTGGCTGAGTGCTAAAGAGAGCGGGTAGGTCCAGAAGTGAGGGTGATGAAGTCGGGAGTGGTGCTGGACCACCCGTGTGTAATGTCCCGCTATCTTAGCCGGGTCATCTCCGGCTGTACGTACGTCTGACCCGCGTACGTTTTCTTGTTCAACCTGAAGCCCCTGGGAGCGGTCATCTTTCCGGCTGCTCCTACAGGTGAACTCCACCGTAAACTCCTGACCACAGCTGGACAGGACCAGCCATGCCTGACGGTCCACAGAGTACACGGTCACGGCACCAGCCGAGTCACAGGTGGGTCTGCAGGAATCTGCTGAAGGCCATTCAACCTCAGAAACTGCAGAGGAAAGCTTCTGAAGAAGAACACACAGTGTACACAGGATCAGTTACTTATGATAGATGTTCTGAAGATGGTTCGTCATTAAGCTCAATTCCATTTAAGTTTTAGAACCTTCTGAGGGACTATAGAGTTTGAGGACTTTTTCAAGACCCAGATATATGGCAGCTATTGAGAACCAGGGGAGTTCTGGGACATTTTGAGAGGACACATTTTAAGGAGCTAAAAGTTCAGGAACCTTGGCGACCTAAAGATTTTGAGAATTTTTTTAGTGTTCACAAATTCTCTTAAAGAGTTGAGGGGCCTTTTGAGGACCTAAATGTTCAGGAATGTTTAGGAGACATAGAGAGAGTTCTAAAAAACTAAAGAGTTTGGTAATCTTATGAGGACTTGAGGAGCTGAGGAACCTTTAAGAGACATAGAGAGATCAGAAGCGTTTTGAGAACTTAAAGAGTAGAGTAGATTTCAGGAACCACTTAAGAACCTATAGATTTTAGTAAGGACCTATAGATCGTGAAGTTCTGAAGTTCAAGCAGCTTTGGAGGACCTGAAGGGATCAGCAATGCTTTGAGGACTTAACACAATTGTTCTGTTTGTAAGTAGCTAAAGAATCCTGAAAATTCCTGAAAAGGTTCCTGTGATGATTATGTTCCCGTTAACAGGACCTGCT
Source organism: Acestrorhynchus altus (assembly GCA_034509495.1). Classification (NCBI taxonomy): domain Eukaryota; kingdom Metazoa; phylum Chordata; class Actinopteri; order Characiformes; family Acestrorhynchidae; genus Acestrorhynchus; species Acestrorhynchus altus. Next base: position 116,406 of record CM067522.1, on the reverse strand, counting down.
TGAAACACCTACCTCCTTCTGGTCTTCAGGAAGAAGCTCTTCGGGTAAATAGGGCTGTGTTGCGTACTTATTCCGGAAGTTCAGGGCATCAACCAGCAAAGTCTAAACAGACAGCAGGATGGACTGGTGAGGTACTTTAGACTCAGAGCTCAGAGGAACACTACGGAGACAACCAGACTACAGTGGGAGGAGGATCTGATTTTATCATCCTCATATCATAAACACAACAGTGGTGCTGTTTCCATTCCTGTCTCGATGTCCCTCTAGTGTACTGGAACACTGTCCACTCCAGTATGAATTACCCTGTACTGGCTGGTGGTGAACCTGGTCCTGTGGCGCAGTCTCCTTCTCTCCTGTAGAGGGTGTGGAGGAGGAGCCTTTTCCAGAAGGTACTCTGACCCGCAGGGTGACAGCTGGAGGTGTGAGCCATCCGTGAACGAGACGTCCACTGATTCGTCATCGTACATCACCATGAACTGGACAGATGCCATCTGTTAAACAGAGTGATCATCATCTTTTCACACATAAAATCATTACCCCAGTTTCACTGTATGATCTTCAGATCAGAAGAACTCGTGTCCCAGACAGGGTGTAAGACTAGTCCTGGACTATACTTTACTCTCAGTGGAGAATCATTAATGGGAATGCTCTGGAAACCAGTGCAGTCCAGACCAAAACAGGCTTAGTCTCTGCCTGGAACTGGTCCCAACACTCACTTACAGTCCTGTGTCTTTAGTAACGTCACTGCAGAGACGTCTTCATGGTAACCAATCAGTGATCTGCAGAAAAAGTCATAGAATATCATCTTTAGCAGTTTAGTTCAGTTCATTATTACAGCTGCACCAGATATATATTAAATAATAAAACAGAAAATATACAGAATAAACAGAAAAATATAACAGAATAAACAGAAAAATATTAAAGAATAAAACAGAAAAATATTAAAGAATAAAACAGAAAAATATAACAGAATAAAACAGAAAAAATATAACAGAATAAAATAAAAATATAAATAATAAATGATAAATATAAATAGAATAAATAGAAAAATATAACAGAATAAAACAGAAAAATATAACAGAATAAAACAGAAAATATAACAGAATAAACAGAAAAATAAGTAACAGAATAAACAGAAAAATATAAATATAATAAACAGAAAAATATAACAGAATAAACAGAAAAATATAACAGAATAAACAGAAAATATAACAAGAATAAAAACAGAAATATTTAACAGAATAAAACAGAAAATATAACAGAATAAAAACAGAAAATATAACAGAATAAAATTAAAGAATAAAACAGAAAAATATAATAGAATAAACAGAAAATATAACAGAATAAAACAGAAAATATAACAGAATAAAACAGAAAAATATAACAGAATAAAAACAAAAATATAACAGAATAAAACAGAAAAATATAACAGAATAAAACAGAAAAATATAACAGAATAAAATTAAAGAATAAAACAGAAAAATATAACAGAATAAACAGAAAAATATAACAGAATAAAACAGAAAAATATAACAGAATAAAACAGAAAAATATAACATAATAAAACAGAAAAATATAACAGAATAAACAGAAAAATATAACAGAATAAAACAGAAAAATATTAAAGAATAAAACAGAAAATATAATAAAATAAAAACAGAAAAATATTAATCAATACAGAAAAATATTAAACAATAAAACAGAAAAATATAACAGAGTAAAACAGAAAAATATAACAGAATAAAACAGAAAAATATAACAAAATAAAACAGAAAATATAACATAATAAACAGAAAAATATAACAAAATAAAACAGAAAATATAACATAATAAAACAGAAAATATAAACAGAGTAAAACAGAAAAATATAACAGAATAAAACAGAAAAATATAACAAAATAAAACAGAAAAATATTAATCAATAAAACAGAAAAATATTAAACAATAAAACAGAAAAATATAACAGAGTAAAACAGAAAAATATAACAGAATAAAACAGAAAAATATAACAAAATAAAACAGAAAAATATAACATAATAAACAGAAAAATATAACAAAATAAAACAGAAAAATATAACATAATAAAACAGAAAAATATAACATAATAAAACAGAAAAATATAACATAATAAAACAGAAAAATATAACATAATAAAACAGAAAAATATAACAAAATAAAACAGAAAATATAAATATAATAAAAACAGAAAATATAAATATAATAAAACAGAAAAATAAAACAGAATAAACAGGCATAACAGAATAAAATATAAATATAACATAATAAAAACAGAAAAATATAACATAATAAACAGAAAAATATAACATAATAAACAGAAAAATATAACAAAATAAAACAGAAAAATATTAAAGAATAAAACAGAAAAATATTAAAGAATAAAACAGAAAATATAACATAATAAAACAGAAAAATATAACAGAATAAAACAGAGTAAATATAACAGAGTAAAACAGAAAAAAATATAACAGAATAAACAGAAAAATATAACAGAATAAAACAGAAATATAACAAAAATAAACAGAAAAATATAACAGAATAAACAGAAAATATAACACAGAATAAAACAGAAAAATATAACTGGAATAAAACAGAAAAAATATAATGAATAAAACAGAAAATATAACAATAGAATAAACAGAAAAAATATTATAACAGAATAAACAGAAAAATATAACAGAATAAAACAGAAATATTTAACAGAATAAACAGAAAAAATATAAATAGAATAAACAGAAAAAATATAAATAGAATAAAATTAAAAAAAAAGAATAAAACTGAAAATATAACAGAATAAACAGAAAAATATAACAGAATAAAACAGAAAAATATAAATAGAATAAAACAGAAAATATAACAGAAATAAACAGAAACATTATAACAAAAATACAAACAGAAAATAAAATAGAATAAAACAGAAAATATAACAGAATAAAACAGAAAATATAAACATAATAAAACAGAAAATATAATATAATAAACAGAAAATATAAATATAATAAACAGAAAATATAACAAAATAAAACAGAAAAATATTAAAGAATAAAACAGAAAAATATAACATAATAAACAGAAAAATATAACAGAATAAAACAGAAAAAATATAACAGAATAAACAGAAAAATATAAATAGAATAAACAGAAAAAATATAACAGAATAAAACAGAAAAATATAACAGAATAAAACAGAAAAATATAACAGAATAAAACAGAAAAATATAACAGAATAAACAGAAAAATATAACAGAATAAAACAGAAAAATATAACAGAATAAACAGAAAAATATAAATATCAAACAGAAAAATATAACAGGAATAAACAGAACAATATAACAGAATAAAACAGAAAAATAAACAGAATAAACAGAAAAATATAACAAAATAAAACAGAAAAATATTAAAGAATAAAACAGAAAAATATTAAAGAATAAAACAGAAAAATATAACAAAATAAAACAGAAAAATATAACAGAATAAAACAGAAAAATATAACAGAATAAACAGAAAAAATATAACAGAATAAAACAGAAAATATAACAGAATAAAACAGAAAAATATAACAGAGTAAAACAGAAAATATACAGAGTAAACAGAAAATATAACAAAATAAAACAGAAAAAATATAACATAATAAAACAGAAAATATAACAGAATAACAGAAAATATAACAGAATAAAACAGAAAATATTAAAGAATAAAACAGAAAATATATAAAACAGAAAAATATAAATAGAATAAAACAGAAAAATATAACAAAATAAAACAGAAAAATATTAATCAATAAAACAGAAAATATTAAAGAATAAATAGAAAATATAACAGAGTAAAAGAGAAAAATATAACAGAATAAACAGAAAAATATAAATAAAATAAAACAGAAAATATAACATAATAAAAACAGAAAAATATAACATAATAAACAGAAAATATAACAAAATAAAACAGAAACCACAAAGAATAAAACAGAAAATATAACACATAATAAAACAGAAAATATAACAGAATAAACAGAAAAATATAATAGAATAACAGAAAAATATAAATAGAATAAAACAGAAAATATAACAGAATAAAAACAGAAAAATATAACAGAATAAACAGAAAAAATATAACAAAATAAACAGAAAAATATAACATAATAAAACAGAAAAATATAACAGAATAAATCAGAAAAATATAACAGAATAAAACAGAAAAATATAACATAATAAACAGAAAAATATAAATATAATAAAATGAAAATATAACATAATAAACAGAAAAAATATAAATAAAATAAATGAAAATATTAAAGAATAAAACAGAAAAATATTAAAGAATAAAACAGAAAATATAACATAATAAACAGAAAATATAAATATAATAAACAGAAAATATAACAGAATAAACAGAAAAATATAACAGAATAAACAGAAAAATATAACAGAATAAACAGAAAAATATAACAGAATAAAACAGAAAAATATAACAGAATAAAACAGAAAAATATAACAGAATAAACAGAAAAATATAACAGAATAAACAGAAAATATAACAGAATAAAACAGAAAATATAACAGAGTAAAACAGAAAATATAACAGAATAAACAGAAAATATAACAGAATAAAATAGAAAATATAACAAAATAAACAGAAAATATAACAGAATAAAACAGAAAATATAACATAATAAAACAGAAAAATACAACATAATAAAACAAGTAGAAAATATAACAGAATAAAACAGAAAATATTAAAGAATAAAACAGGAAAATATAACAGAATAAAACAGAAAATAAAAACATAATAAAACAGAAAAATATAACATAATAAAACAGAAAAATATAACATAATAAACAGAAAAATATAACATAATAAACAGAAAAATATTAAAGAATAAAACAGAAAAATATAACATAATAAACAGAAAAATATAACATAATAAACAGAAAAATATAACAGAATAAACAGAAAAATATAACAGAATAAAACAGAAAAATATAACAGAATAAAACAGAAAATATAACAGAATAAAACAGAAAAATAAAACAGAATAAAACAGATATAAATAAAACAGAATAAAACAGAAAAATATAACATAATAAAACAGAAAAATATAACATAATAAACAGAAAATATTAAAGAATAAAACAGAAAATATAACATAATAAACAGAAAATATAAATATAATAAACAGAAAATATAAATAGAATAAACAGAAAAATATAACAGAATAAAACAGAAAAATATAACAGAATAAAACAGAAAATATAACAGAATAAACAGAAAATATATAAATAGAATAAAACAGAAAAATATAATAGAATAAACAGAAAATATAACAGAATAAACAGAAAATATAATGAATAAAACAGAAAAATATAAATATAATAAAACAGAAAAATATAATAAAATAAAAATGAAAAAATATAACAGAATAAAAATGAAATATAAATAGAATAAACAGAAAATAACAGAATAAACAGAAAAATATAACAGAATAAAACAGAAAATATAACAAAATAAAACAGAAAATATAACAGAATAAAACAGAAAATATAACAGAATAAACAGAAAATATAAATAGAATAAAACAGAAAAATATAACAGAATAAACAGAAAAATATAACAGAATAAAACAGAAAAATATAACAGAATAAAACAGAAAAATATAACAGAATAAAACAGAAAAATATTAAAGAATAAAACAGAAAATATAATGAGTAAAACAGAAAATATAACAGAATAAAACAGAAAAATATAACAAATAAAACAGAAAATATTAATCAATAAAAACAGAAAATATTAAAGAATAAAACAGAAAAATATAACAGAGTAAAACAGAAAATATAACAGAATAAAACAGAAAAAATAAAAATAAACAGAAAATATAAATATAATAAAAACAGAAAATATAAATATAATAAACAGAAAATATAAACAAAATAAAACAGAAAACTATTAAAGAATAAAACAGAAAAATATAACATAATAAAACAGAAAAATATAACATAATAAACAGAAAAATATAACAGAATAAACAGAAAAATATAACAGAATAAAACAGAAAATATAACAGAATAAACAGAAAAAAATATAACATAATAAACAGAAAATATAAATATAATAAACAGAAAATATAAATAGAATAAACAGAAAATATTAAAGAATAAAACAGAAAATATTAGCACAAAACAGAAAATATTAAAGAATAAAACAGAAAAATATAACAGAATAAACAGAAAATATAACAGAATAAACCAGAAAATATAAATAGAATAAACAGAAAAATATTAAAGAATAAAACAGAAAAATATAACATAATAAAACAGAAAAATATAACAGAATAAACCAGAAAAATATAACAGAATAAACAGAAAAATATAACAGAATAAAACAGAAAAATATAACAGAATAAACAGAAAAATATTAAAGAATAAAACAGAAAAATATAACAGAATAAACCAGAAAAATATAACAGAATAAAACAGAAAAATATAACAGAATAAAACAGAAAACAAACAAAAAACATACTTAAAGAGAAACAGACATGTCCTTTCAGGGCTTTGGGAAGTCACTCTTCTCCAGACTGACCAACAGAAGATCGGTCAGATGTTCTTCACTAGTTGCGAGAGAAGAGAGTGTAGAGGTTCCTTTCTAGAAACATTAATGTCAGGGATTCAGTTTGGATTATGATCCTTATTGAGTTAAAGGCTATGTAAGAGATGGTCTTCAGTCAGCTGTTCAGAACCCCAGGAGACGTTCTTCCACCACTTGACGCTTCTCTTCCTGCATGCTGAGGGGATGGTCATCCTGAGGGCGCTGGAAGACCTCTTCTCTTGGCCCAGACTGGGTTCAGGCTCTGAGGTGCCGGTCCAGTTCTGGGTTTGTAGGTAAGAATCGGGGTTCTGGGTCTGATCTTAAGCTACAGGAATCAGAGAAGCAGAGGAGATACTTACTGAACTGAGGAGCACTGAAGATGAGGAGCAGCTCCACCGTGGATCAGCTGAAGGGTCAGATGGTCAGAGAAACAGAGGAAGAGTTCTGCTGCAGTACAGAACATCTGTACGACCGAGAACTACAGCTGGTTACACACACACACACACACACACACACACGCGCGCGCGAACAGGTGGGCAGTGGTCATAGACCCGGCTGTTCTCCGCTCAGAGAGGCGCCCCCTGGCGGTGCGGAGACCATCAGTCCCAACGCAGCTGCTCCAACAGATGGATCAGAATCACACTTTAACATCTGCATCATTAAAGATCAAAGATCCTACACATTATGATAGGGTGAGGTGTGTGATTGAGTGCACTATGATAGGGTGAGGTGTGTGATTGAGTGTACTGCGATAGGTGAGGTGATTGAGTGCACTATGATAAATGCGAGGTGTGTGAATGACTGCACCATGATAGTGAGGTGTGTGAATGATCAAAATCGCATAGGTGAGTGTGTGTGAATGACGGCACTATGATAGGGGTGAGGGTGTGATTGAGGCACTATGATAGGTGAGGTGGATTGAGTGCACTATGATAGGTGAGGTGTGTGAATGACTGCACTATGATAGGTGAGGTGATTGAGTGCACTATGATAGGGTGGGAGGTGTGTGGGGATTGAGTGCACTATGATAGGGAGAGGTGTGATTATGTACTATGATAGGGTGAGGTGTGTGGAATGACTGCACTATGATAGGGTGGGAGGTGTGTGATTGAGTGCACTATGTGATAGGGGTGTGAGGTAAAGATTGAGTGCACTATGATAGGGTGAGGTGTGTGAATGACTGCACTATGATAGGGTGAGGTGTGTGATTGAGTGCACTATGATAGGGTGAGGTATGCGATAGAGTGCACTATGATAGTGGGAGGTGTGTGTAAAAGAGTGCACTATGATAGGGTGAGGTGATTGAGCGCACTATGATAGGGGTGAGGTGTGATTGAGCACTATGATAGGGTGAGGTGTGAGTGCACTATGATAGGGTGAGGTGTGTGATTGAGCGCACTATGATAGGGTGAGGTGTGTGATTGAGTGCACTATGATAGGGTGAGGTGTGTGAGTGCACTATGATAGGGTGAGGTGTGTGATTGAGTGCACTATGATAGGGTGAGGTGTGTGATGGGAGTGCACTATGATAGTGAGGTGTGTGATGGAGTGCACTATGATAGGTGAGGTGTGTGATGGAGTGCACTATGATAGTGTGAGGTGTGAATGACTGCACTATGGATAGTGAGGTGTGAATGACTGCACTATGATAGGTGAGGTGTGTGAATGACTGCACTATGATAGGGTGAGGTGTGAATGACGGCACTATGATAGGTGAGGAATGACTGCACCATGATAGGTGAGGTGTGAATGACTGCACTATGATAGGCAGGGGTGATTGAGCATCATGATAGGGTGGTGTGTGATTGAGCGACTAAGATAGGTGAGGTGTGTGAATGACTGCACTATGATAGGGTGAGGTGTGTGAATGACTGCACTATGATAGGGTGAGGTGTGTGATTGAGTGCACTATGATAGGGTGAGGTGTAACGACTGCACTATGATAGGGTGAGGAATGACTGCACCATGATAGGGAATGTGTGTGATTGAGCGCATTCATGATAGGTGAGGTGTGATTGAGCGCACTATGATAGGGTGAGGTGTGTGGAATGACTGTAATTGGCGATAGGGTGAGGTGTGTAATAGACTGCACCATGATAGAGTGAGGTGTGTGTGAGAGAGTACACTATGATAGTGTGAGGTGTGTGATAGAGTACACTATGATAGACTGCACCATGATACAGTGAGGTGTGTAATAGAGTGCACTATGATAGAGTGAGGTGTGTGAATGACTGCACTATGATAGGGTGAGGTGTGTGATTGAGTGCACTATGATAGGGTGAGGTGTGTGAATGACGGCACTATGATAGGGTGAGGTGTGTGAATGACTGCACTATGATAGGGTGAGGTGTGTGAATGACTGCACTATGATAGGTGAGGTGTGAATGACGGCACTATGATAGTGAGGTGTGTGAATGACTGCACTATGATAGGGTAGTGGGCATTGAGTGCACTATGATATGAGGTGTGTGATTGAGCGACTATGATAGGTGAGTGTGTGATTGAGCGCACTATGATAGGGTGAGGTGTGATTGAGCGCATCTATGATAGGAGTGAGGTGTGTGATTGAGTGCACTATGATAGGGCAGGTGTGTGGAATGACTGCACTATGATAGGGTGAGGTGTGAATGACTGCACTATTAGTGAGGTGTGTGAATGGATCAAAATTATGATAGGTGAGGTGTGTGATTGAGTGCACTTTGATAGGGTGAGCTGGCCTGAGGGAGGGTCAGACTCCAGCTCAAATCTGTTGGAGGAATTGAGGTCATTGCAGGTTTCCGGTCTGAGATGAATTTCAGAATAACGCCTCCAAACTCGTCAGATCATCTTTGATCTTCATTAGACATCAACAGACCAACGTTACGCACGAGGTTCCCCTGCAACCAGTGGTTCTACCTGTTCTGAACACACTCGTTCTGTCCCAAAAGGACGACGCTCGTCCACACACTGCTGCCATCTCAAGATCTCGTCTGAAGACACAGATACTACGCCGTGGTCGGTCTCATCTCCAGACCTGTCCCTGATTGAAAATGTGTGGACACTATTGGACGCTCTATCAACACTCCACCCCTACCACACCATCTGCAGAACTGAGTGAGAACATTCAAGCTGCATGGGATGGATCATCACAGGACACCATTAGGACGCCTAGCACCTCCATGCAGAGACGTAGAAGCCAACAAACGAGCTGAAGACGTGAGGGATTAAACTCTAAATCAGTGAGATCAAAGAGAACGACAGACGCTGTGTTATAAAGATTTATTGCAGGCAAACAATGCTGTCAATAATATTTACAATACTATAATAAAATAAAGGTTCCTCTGGGTGGGACAGTGGACAGTGCTGAAGGTCACAGTGGTTCTGAGTCAGCACTGTTTCCCCCAGGACTTCATTTCTGGATTCAGAACCCGTCCTGGCGGCAGAGGGTCCCAGACGTTCCTCACATCTGTAAAATTATTAAAAAGGCTCAAAATGAGCCTGAAGAAGGAAGAACACAAAGAACCCAAAGTGAAGTGAAACACTATTTCAATCCAGAAACCCGGCCGGGTTCCTCCCTTTAATCGCTTTCTCCAGGGCGTCGTTAGAGCGGTTCGAGGAGCGGCGCTCGTCTAACACACCAACACAGCTTACGCCCGCTCCGCTCCCGCCCACGCCCGCTCCACGCCTCTGCTCAGACTGAAGAAAGAAGAACCCACTGCAAACCTTCAGTTCACAAAACAAACCAGCAGAAATAGAAACAAAGCAAAAACGCCAAATCAGGAGGATCCCGCGCCACAGAGTTTGATGGCAGCCGGTACTGGTCAGCGCCATTTCTATGATGAAACGGGGCTTGGGGCTGAGGGGGCTATGAGTTTAAACACTAAAATAAATCAACGCTCTCTGCGCCCGTCTGAAGATTCCCGCAGCTCCGATCCACCCTTACTGCGCTTTCCGTCTCCCCTCAGACTCCAGACAGAACTTCTCAAACGCTTCCTCGATCTCAGAGTCCATCTCCTCCTCATCTGCGTCTAACCTGCAGACAGACACACACACACACACACACACACACACACCATCAGCTTATTGATTAACGATGGCTTAGCATCTTACACACTCTGCACAAGCTCCCTTCTCATTAAAAATGTGTCTGTGTGGTGGGGTTCGGGGTGTGGTTCAGTGGTAGGTTCAGGGTGGGGTTCGGGGGTGTGGTTCAGTGGTGGGGTTCAGGGATGGGGTTCGGGGGTGTGGTTCAGTGGTGGGGTTCAGGATGGGTTCGGGGTGGGGTCTGTGGTGGAGTGTCTTCAAACATCAGAGCAGTGTTCTCTGAAATGATGGAGCTCCATCCAGTAATTCTGAGGCTGAAGTGGGCTGGTGATCATCCAACATCACTAATGCTGTTCTTGTTGCTGAGCACAACTAACTCCTCCCTTCAGCCAAGGTCCAGAATCTAGTAGAAAGTATTCTGACAGTAGACGGTCCACCAAAGGCAGGAGGCTGAATTAAGGTGAATGAACAAAACCTAATACTTCTTTGGCAGTGCAGGTGTTTTAAACTATGGTGGTCAGTAATCGTTATATCGCCCAGTCCTTACGGACAGCACTGACCAGCAGTAGTTTCTGAACTGTCACATCGCCCCCTGCTGGTCACAGTGAACTAAGGCGCCTGTCTGCTGGGTCCAGCTGAGCGAATGTGCAGTCCTGCAGAGGCCAGCCTAAACCCCCCCTTTCTCCCAATAGCTGACTCATCACTCGTGACCCCGCTGGCCTCATTGTGGAGAGGACAATCAGGGACAATCACAGGGACACAGTGAGAGAGAGGTGAATAGTCAGGTCACAGGGTCACTGGTTCACACTGTACTACACTGTAATACAGAACAGAAGGATCCATGAGTCAGAAACCTCATCAGTCTGTTAGGACGCAGACAGGGCAGCAATAACCATGGCTTGTCTATAATTAGTGTGGGGTGGGGTGTGGGTGGTGGGTGGGGGTGGGGTGTGGTGGGGGGGTTGTTGTCTGAATAATGGTTGTAACTCACGCATCGTTCCCGTTTTCCTCGAACAGGTCAGGGAAACAGTCTTCCCGCTCCAAGATCTCCTGATACTTCTCAGAGTAATCTGCACAACACACACAACACAGTTTATACCACGATACTCACACTCTCTCTCACACACACATATATACACACACACACACACGCGCTCACACACAAACGCTCTCACACACACACATGCGCGCTTACACACACACACGCGCGCTCACACCTGGATCTGCAGCTGTGAATGGAGTTCCATCTGCGGTGTAGAAGGTTGGCTCATTCTGACAGAGAGAGAGACAGAGATAGACAGAGAGAGTAAGAGAGAGACAGAGAGAGAGAGAGAGAGAGAGAGAGAGAGAGAGAGAGAGAGAGAGACAGAGAGAGAGAGAGAGAGAGAAAGATTATCACAAAGTATTTATGAATGTGTTTATAATAAAGATCGCGCTGTTCCTGTTTCAGTTCTAAAAATACATGACGTTGTTAGTAAGAAGACAGGTCGTGTACCATGTAATAGTTGGGGTCGTTGTCAGGCGTGGCCTCGCTGAACGCTGCTGCTGTATAAACTCTGCCCCAGTTACTGGACCTCAACTCCACCAACCGTAACAGCATCTGCTTCACATCCCTAACACACACACACACACACACACACACACACACACACACACACACACACGTACTCAAAAGCTATTTGGTTCAGTGTGAAAACCATCAGCCCCAGTGAGCACTGGACATAGGTATTAATGAAGGTGTGAAAGGTACAACGGTACTGAACCTGCTACACTGAGCATCCAGCACGATGTTCTCAATCCTCTGGATCATCTCATCCATATGGGACTTCCCACTCTGCTTCCAGGAGTCCTCCAGAACTGAGCCAGTCAGCTGCGCACACACACACACACACACACACACACACACACACACACACACACACAGTCTGAACTCATGAGGAGAAATGCTGGTGTATGATGTGATAAAGCTGAACGGAGTGTGAAGTTAGAGGATCAGTGTTGATCTGACTGTAGTTGTAGTAAATGTATGAATTGAAGGTGACTCAGAGCAGGTGTTTCAGGTGAATATAGAAAGTTGTCCGGGGTACCTTCAGCAGTTTCACAGCACAGATTAGATTAGCGTCTGCAGGATGAGAAAACAACGTGTCCATCAGCTCCTTCAGCGCCATCTGCAGGATATCTGCCCGTGTGGGAGGACCCTTCGCACTTTTCACCTGGAGGAGGAGAACACCTTCCAGTGAACACACTCGATTACTCGATTACAGCTGTGAAGACGTTCTGGATGCTCTGTGTAATCCTGATGATATTTCTCAGACATATATATACTGATATTACAGTACATCTCCGACATCATTCACGATGTTACGGTACATCCGATATCATTTATGATATTACGGTACATCCGATATCATTTATGATATTACGGTACATCCGATATCATTTATGATATTACGGCATATCCGATATCATGATATTACGGTACATCCGATATCATGATATTACGGTACATCCGATATCATTTATGATATTACGGCATATCCGATATCATTTATGATATTACAGTATATCCGATATCATGATATTACAGTATATCCGATATTATGATATTACAGTATATCCGATATTATGATATTACAGTATATCCGATATGATATTACGGTATATCCGATATTATGATATTACGGTATATCCGATATTATTTATGATATTACAGTATATCCGATATTATTTATGATATTACAGTATATCCGATATTATGATATTACGGTATATCCGATATTATTTATGATATTATAAACTCTAAGGGATCCAACAATTTCAGCACAACAGACAAGATAATTGTTCAGGATTCAAAGGAAAACCACCAGTAAGGACAGGAGACATTCAGGACTGTCGGGAAAAGGGGCGTGGCTATTTCAGTACGCACAGTAAGGAAGCTCCTGAAGAAAAATGTCCTGCACAGTCGAATTGCCAGAAGAAAGCCCTTACAATGCCAATGTCAGCAGCCCGCATACAATCAAACTGCGCAGAGACAAGCTTCAACATGGATTAAATGGGAGTGAACTTTTTGTCCACACATACAGTATAAATACCACATCTGCAGAGGAGTCAACCAAGCTTCAGATAAAGTCCACCATTCCTACTGTGAACTGTGGTGGTGGATGGAGAAGGGATGTCTGAGTGACACAGGCACGTGGAGGAACACGTGGAGGAACACGTGGAGGAACACGTGGAGGAACACGTGGAGGAACACGTGGAGGAACACAACCCTTTATCATAAATACTGTAAGTGGCCCTGATCAGCCCAGCCTGCAGGAGAGACGAGCAGCCCTGCGAGCAGGTCACCGAGTCCCTGAACCCACAGCAGGAGACTGAAGTGTCCTTCAGCAAACCCACAAACTGCTCCCCGGGCACTGCAGCGGGGGCTGTCCCCTTCACCTCTCAGAGAATCCTCAGCTCCCATCTATTAGCTCAGAACAACGACCCGGTCCAACAGAACGTCCTCACAGTGTGTCCGAGTTATGACTCCGCCCACAGTTTGAAGGAGATCCGTCAATAAACGAGTGTACAAATGAGAAACTAAACAGCTTCATACTAAAGAGTTCTGTCACACTGCTGCCAGATGGTCAGAGTGTGTGTGTGTGTGTGTGTGTGTGTGTGTGTGTGTGTGTTTTAACACACCTCAAGGTTAAGGTAGAGCTCTCCCAGGAACAGCACGTAGGAGTGAAATGTCCGCTGAGTCTCACTATCCCCCACCACAGCCTGCTCCCTCTGCTGAAACTGTGTCTGACACCTACACACACACACACACACACACACACACACACACACACACACACACACACACACACACACACACACACACACGAAAGTGAAAGCAGATCAGTAGTAACTCCAAATGTTTATGGACACTCGTTCTAATTCAGCATTCTGCTACTTTAAGCTTTGCCCATTGCTGACACAGATGTGCAAATGCACACACAGCTGGTCTAGTCCTTGTAGAGAAGTCCTGCCAATAGAATAGGACTCTCTGGAGCAGATAAACACACGTGACTCTATGGTCCCCATGTCTAATAGCAGGTGTGGACTAGAGGGTATAAAGACCCCCAGTATTGAGCTGTGGAGCAGTGGAACCGTGTTCTCTGAATGATGGAGCTCCACAGAGACATCACTAACGCTCTTGTGACTGAATGCAATCAGATCCTCACAGAAATGCTCCAGAATCCAGTAGAAAGACAGTTCCTCCACCAACAGCAGGAGAAACTCTTTTTAACCCTTTGCTGCTCTCATCACAGTAAGAAAATAGATCGGTGTGTGTGAACGAAAGAGCCGTGTAACGGGGACGAGACACTCGGATTTCACACTGAACTGCTCCTGTAGGTGCAGTCTAACTACAGCGCAACCAAACCTAAAGCAGACTAAAGCAGAGTAACAGCACCGCTGTAGAGAACAGGGGAACACAACACCCTCTAATCACAGCGTCACGCTGAACTACCGAACTGCAGCAGTGATTATATGATATGTGATCACTCCGCGGATCAGTTCACACCGCTGACCAGGTCATTACTGTAGGTCAGCATTTCTCCACCATGTCCTAAAGGAATGGGCTGGAGATGATACTGGGTTGGATATGTGGAGATAATTCTACTCTCTACACCAAACATTTTATTAACAGACTGTATTAACCTGGAAATCACTGAAAATGAGGAGCACTGATGATGTTTTCAGATGATCCCTGGCTGCTGCAGTATGAACTGGAGATGTAGGTACAGAATGTGGACATTAGTGGAGACGTCTCAGAGCAGTCGTTTGGATTATATCGACAGATCTTTATTAACAGCAGTCCAGGCTTTTTTCTCGTTACACCACAAACTGAAGTCCATTTTAATCAGATTTGATGTGATAGACCAACAGAGTCGTAAGTCGTTGTGAAACGCAGTAGTCATGTAGGTAATCACACATTTTTTAAATAAATAAGAATCTGGAAGGTGTGTGTGATTTAGTATTCAGACCCCTGTTCTCTGAGAGCCCGAAATAGAACCCAGTCTGACCTTCACAATCACCTGATCAGAAACAGAGTCACTGAGTGTGATTTATTCTCAGAACCACAGCTGTTCTGTAAAGAACCAGCAGAACCTTCAGCCTACAGATGATCAAAGCTGGTAGAGACAGACTCCAGAAGACCTGCAGCTGAAAGGAGGTCCTACAGAGTTCTGACTGAGGGGTCTGAATACTAATGCACACTTTCCAGATTTGTATTTGTATCATTTTCTTTTCTTCACAGTGATTCACTGGTTTGTGGTCTGTCTCAGAAAATCTCAATGAATACATGTAAGTCTGTGACGGGACAGAACGTGGAGAAGATCACGGTCTGAATTCTTAGTTATGAAAAATATAAACGTATAATCATCATATAAATATTATAACATTTATGATATCAAATCAATACGTTAAATCTACGTTTTCTTATCTGCTCTGTCCTGGTCGGGGTGGGTCCTGAGCCTCATCATTAGGTGTAAGCAAGAATACCCCATGGATACGGTCCATCACAGTGACTACACACCTACTGCGTTTGACAAAAGGAACCCTGCACATATACCAGGAGAACACACCAACCCCTCACAGACCCCTGGACATGCACTACCTCCATATCATTTAATATTCATCACTTAATGTAATATTACATATATAACACACAGTGTGTGTGTGTGTGTGTGTGTGTGTGTGTGTGTGTGTGTGTGCTACCGTTTGAGCAGCAGCTGTCTGAAGTTCCCGCTGGCAGGGCTCAGGTTGAGGTGGTGGGATAGATGGTTACACAGGCGTGCTCCGGTGTAGGCAAAGTTCTGCATGGAGGTGGACTACAAAGAACAACACGGCAAGAACCAACAGTCAGGACATTTCATACCATCAGCTTAACCACCTGCACTGGTATTACACCAGACTTAAGACTGTCCCCGAGCAGAAACACACCACACAGCCTGCTCTTCTGAGCTCCTGCTGTGGGCTGTCAGTACTGGTGTGACACGGCTATGAGCCACTAATCATCAACACCCAGCTCATCCCTAAGTGCTGGATGGAGCTCCATCCTTCCAGAGAACACAGTCCCACTAGCCGTTAGACATGTTACCAATGGAGTCATGTTTATCTGCTCCAGAGTCCTATTCTACTGGCAGTACTTCACTACAGGGTCTAGACAAGCTGTGTGTGTTTACCTGCGTGAAGATGAGCTCCACCAGCTCCTGCAGCGTCTCCTCCGTGGTGACCCAGCCGTTCAGCGTGCCAGTGATGTACTCGATATCAAACTCGAACGAGCCTGGAGACGAGCTGAGGTGGCTGAGGAACTCCTGGACCAGGTCAGCCAGAGAGGCTTCGGCGTAATATCCATCGGAGCTGTCCTCGTACACGGGCTCCTGCAGGGACACACACCGGGCTGGAGTGAGAACAACAGAGCCACGCCCATAGAGCGCAACACTGAGGAGGCATCTCTAACAGGGTACACCTGAAAAACTGCAGATAACCCCCAACACCAGCACCACAGGTCTGATCACCAGCAGAGTTCTGCTGCGGGCTGGTTTCAGGTGGACTAAGCTGGTCTTTGATGGTGAAGGTGGTTGAAAGCTGGTCTTCCAGAGGAAACATTCTGGTAAACTAGCTGGATAACCTGTTACTGACCCACATAGTGTATGTTGCATTTCATTTTGGCCATACTGGTCAGCCAACTAGGTCAAACTGGTCGTGCTGGTCAGCGATTGTGGCTGGCCAATGAGCTTAGTCTTGCTGGTCAACCAGCATTATCAAGTATGGTCAGGTTGGTCGTGCATATAGACCATCTTAACCATTAAACTCACCCAAAAACATCTTAAAAATAAAGTATTTAACCAGTTCAACCAGACTGGTTCTCTCGGCAGGACGACATGGCGCGGGTGTCCTCTAGTACAGTGATGCGGTTGGTTTTGTCTCACCTGGTACGAAGCAAAGGAGGAGGGGAAGAACTCCGGGGCACTAGCGGACAGTGTGGAGTTCTGCACCACTGGGTCAGCACCGTGGGGTTTTAAGGCTGCTGGGTTGCTGCTGTCGTTACTGTGAGCTGGGTTTGAGGGTTTAGATGAGCTTCTGTCTGCAAGATCAAACCAAACAACAATCACTACATTACTGTGGAGATGCTGTGGAGATGCTGTGGAGCAGCGATGGGGCTCGGCTGTGTGACCCAGGCGAGTCCCAGAGCCTGATCGGTCAGATACTCTGGAGGACCTAAATGTTGGTTCTGATCCAGATAAATGTCACCAGTGCTCTGGGTACCACCAGTTAAAACCAGAGGAGGCCTGTTGATTTTAGATGGGTGACATCATTTTTATTGTGCACGTACTGTTTGTACAGCACTACAGAACTACAACACTAACTTTGACACAATGACCATCAGTGGACAGGATGAGACAACTAACAGAACTAACTGAGGTATCAAAGCTGAGCTAAACGTGGTAACCGTGGTAACTAACCGAGGTAACTAACCGAGGTAACTAACTTTTGTAAGTCACTCTGGATAAGGGCGTCTGCTAACTGAGGTGAGTGACTGAGATAACTGAGGTATCAAAGCTCACTGACCTAACGGCTAACTGAGGTAACTGAGGTATCAAAGCTCACTGACCTAACGGCTAACTGAGGTAACTGAGGTATCAAAGCTAACTGACCTAACGGCTAACTGAGGTAACTGAGGTATCAAAGCTCACTGACCTAACGGCTAACTGAGGTAACTGAGGTATAAGAGCTTTCAGGGGCAATTGAAGGAACTGGGCTATCAGTAGCTCACAGCTTTAATTCAGAGCAGACAGTACATAAACACACATCCTCTCTCTGCCTAACCCCAGTCTGCTCTAACTGCCCTCTACTGTACAGTACCTGCCCCTCTACCTGAGCCCCACTCTATCTGCCCCTCTACTGTACTGTACCTGCCCCTCTATTCTACCTACCCCTCTACTGTACTGTACCTGCTCCTCTACCTGAGCCCCACTCTATCTGCCCCTCTACTGCACTGTATCTGCCCCTCTATCTTAGCCCCGTTCTACCTGCCACTCTACTGTACTGTACCTTCCCCTCTACTGTACGGTACCTGCCCCTTTACTGTACTGCGCCTGCCCCTCTGCCCGAGCCCCTCTGTTGTACCTGCCCCTCTATTCTACCTACCCCTCTACTGTACTGTACCTGCTTCTCTACCTGAGCCCCACTCTATCTGCCCCTCTACTGTACTGTATCTGCCCCTCTATCTTAGCGCCGTTCTACCTGCCCCTCTACTGTACGGTACCTGCCCCTCAGCTCCACCTACCCCTCTACTGTACTGTACCTTCCCCTCTATTCTACCTGCCCCTCTACTGTACGGTACCTGCCCCTCTGCTCCACTTGCCCCTTCACTGTACTGCGCCTGCCCCTCTGCCCGAGCCCCTCTGTCGTACCTGCCCCTCTATCTAAGCCCCTCTGCTGTAGGTGTTACCTGAGGCGGGGCAGTCTGCAGTGGGGGGGCAGGTGCGGGGCTGTCTGAGAGGCTCCCGCTGGCTGAAGACTGAAGCCCCCGGTTCGGGCTCGGCAGTGCGGCTGGGGCAGGCGGGCTTCCCCCGGGTCCTCTCCGCTCCGGGAGCGCGGTCAAAGCTGTCCGCCATGGCCGACACGCTCACACGGTCATCGGCCGCAGCGGAGCGGGTCTACCGGCGGGTCAGAGCGGCTGGAGTCCCGCTGGCTGTGCGGCTCACGGTCAGCGCTGCGGGTCACAGGCCGGTCCGCGGGTCATGTTTGTTTACCGCTGCGTTCGGTCCGGACTGCAGACGCCCTCCCCGCGCTTCTTCTGTGGCTGCGGAACGACCGAGGGGCTGCGGAGAGGCGCCCCCTGCCGGCGCACGGCGGAATACACGCGCCACGCGTCCGCCATGTTGGAGCGGTCAAGAGCAGTAAAGACTGCATAACTGGATTATTACTCAACCGGTTTTCAGTTATAATCAGACATAGATTCGGTTTTAAGTTTTATGTATTAACTGTGATGGTGATGCCACACTCTTATCAACCCCAGAAGAGTGTCAGAAGCAGCTAAAAGCAGAGTGAAGAGCTCACTAACGTTACCTTCCCAGAGCTGCTGATCAGCTCTACAGATGATGTGTGTTCAAATATTTATGGACATCTCTTCCAATTCAGCTTTCAGCTACTTTGAGCTGCACCCATTGCTGACACAGATGTGCAAAAGAATAGAATAGAATAAAATAGAACTTTATTAATCCATTGTGAGGGTTCCTTCAGGGAAATTAAGGTTCCAGTAGCAGCATCAGTACAGTAAGTGTGGTGTACAGTACAGTACAGTGTGGTGGTTGCAGGTTGCTGTTAGCTGTTGACTGTTGGTTCAGCTGGTTCAGATCCTACTCATCCTACCTTAATCCTCCTGTTGTCCCTCCTCCCCCCCAGAGAGGAGTTGTACAGTCTGATGGCCTGTGGGACAAAAGAGTTTTTAAGTCTATTGGTCCTGCACTTGGGAAGGAGCAGTCTCTCACTGAACAGGCTCCTCTGGTGGCTGATGACAGTGTGTAGAGGATGACTGGCATTGTCCATAATGTCCAGCAGTTTTTTTAGAGTCCTCTTCTCTGCCACCGACACCAAAGAGTCCAGCTTTGTGCCAACCACAGAGCCAGCCCGCCTGATCAGTTTGTCCAGCCTGTGTGTGTCCTTCTTGGATATGCTGCCCCCCCAGCACACCACAGTGTAGAACAGGACACTGGCGACCACAGACTGATAAAACATCCCCAGGAGTTTCCTGCAGATGTTAAAGGACCGTAGTCTCCTCAGAAAGTACAGCCTGCTCTGTCCCTTTCTGTACAGGTGGTCGATGTTACATAACCAATCCAACTTTCTGTCCAGCCACAGCCCGAGGTACTTATAGGAGTCCACAGCCTCCACCTCATCTCCCTCGATCAGAACTGGTTGTGACTTTTGTCTGGACCTCCCAAAGTCAATGACCAGCTCCTTGGTCTTTGAGATGTTGAGCTGCAGATGATTTCTGTGGCACCAGGCTGCAAAGTCCCTCACCAGGCTCCGATACTCCTCCTCGCTATCATCCCTGATGCACCCAACTATGGATGTATCATCAGCGAACGTCTGGATGTGACACAGTTCTGAGTTGTAGCAGAAGTCTGCCGTGTACAGGGTGAAGAGGAGAGGGGTCAGCACTGTGCCCTGGGGTGCTCCGGTGCTGCTGATCACAGTGTCAGAGGTGATGTCCTTCAGCCTGACATACTGCGGCCTGTCTGTGAGGTAGCTGGATATCCAGTTGACCAGGCAGGGGTCCACTCGCATCCGGATCAGTTTGTCCTGAAGCATAAGGGGCTGGATGGTGTTGAAAGCACTTGAGAAGTCCAGAAACAGGATCCTCACTGTGCCGTTCCCCTTATCTAGGT
The DNA here is from genome assembly GCA_034509495.1 of Acestrorhynchus altus. Classification (NCBI taxonomy): domain Eukaryota; kingdom Metazoa; phylum Chordata; class Actinopteri; order Characiformes; family Acestrorhynchidae; genus Acestrorhynchus; species Acestrorhynchus altus. Next base: position 95,359 of record CM067522.1, on the reverse strand, counting down.
GCGAGTGGGCTCGGTGTAGCAGGTAGATGATTGCGTCTTCCACACCAACACCTGCCCGGTACACAAACTGCAGGTCCTCCTGGGCGTGTTGCACCTGGGGTCTGAGGAGACCAAGGAAGAGCCGCTCTAGCGTCTTCATCAGATGGGAAGTTAGTGCCTCAGGCCGGAAGTTTTTATTTTTTTATTTTATTTATTTTTTTTTTAATATTTTTTTTTAACATACAAATATCAGATATATACAAAGAACAAAAACAATGTCTCCCCATTTTTTATTTTAACCCACAAACCATTCACACATCCACAAAAAAACAAACAAAATCAAACAAAAACAAAAAACCAAAAAACCACATAACCTTTGGGGGAAGTTCGTCTTTCCTTTAAGAGTAAATCTTATTTTCTCTAATCTGAGGTCATTCATAACATCTTGGAGCCAGCATGAGATTGAGGGCGGGTCTGCAGATCTCCACAGTAGAAGGATACGACGTCTTGCTGATATAGATGTGAACAGGAGGATCTCCGACTGAGCCCTCGTGATCCGTAATGTATTATTAGTCAAATAAAGCTATAAAAGATGAAACATCTATGTTAATATGTAAGACCTTCAAAAAAATCTGACCAGAATTTACGAAGAGTAGGACAAAAAAAAACATATGGCTTAAGTTAGAAGGTGAGGACGAGCGTCTATCACACTGATCATTAACAGAATTGGGACAGATCTTAGATAGTCGACTCTTAGACCAGTGAGTCCTGTGCAGAACCTTAAATTGAATTAGCTGAAGCCGAGCACAGGGTGCACTAGAACCTATTTACAGCCCTGTCCCACCGTTCGTCTGTAAAGACCATACCCAGCTCATCCTCCCAGGCCTTCTTAACGTCTGTCCCACAACATTACACATGAAGATATTTTGGATATATTGGATTTTAGGGACGTGTCCAGGGATAGAAGTTGGTCCCACGGCTGAGTCACTAGGAGTCGGGTATCTCTGTGAAATAATGAAAGTACACAGTGTCTCGTTTGAAAACACCTAAATAGATGTGATGGGATCAGAATCACAAGCCAGCTGCGCAAAGCTGCTAAAAACAGATCCTTAAACGAGACAATACCCGTCTCACGCCAAATCCTAAAAGAAGGGTCACTCAAAGCTGGAGGAAATGCAGGATTATTTAAAATTGACATCATCATGGATGGAGAGCTAAAGTGAAAATGGAGTCTGAATCAGAACCATATACGAAGAGTAGAAATGACTAAAGGATTAGTGGAATGTTGTGAAATCCGACTTTGTAAAGGGGAAGTAAGTAAAGCGAGTCCCGATGACGAGCAAGCAGCCATCTCCACTTTACACCACTGAACATCTGGAGACTGAAACCAGAACATCACCCTGTGAATGTTTACTGACCAGTAATAATACAAAACATTGGGAAGGGAAAGGCCACCGTCCGACCTGACACCTTAATCAGGATGGTCTTATTCTTGGTGTTTTACCATCACAGATGAACGTGGTACTTCATTGATCTAAAGTCTTAAAACAATTTTAGGAAAGTATAAAGGGATTGTCTGAAATAAAAAAAGACATTTAGTCAAAATTCTCATTTTAATTGTATTTCTTCTCCCCAGCAGTGTTGATGGAAGAGCTCTCCATCTCTGGAGATGTATTTAGAGCTTATTCGGTAAAGGGGTATCATTTGAAGAAAAAAGAGAGGATAAAGTGTGAGTGACATGAATCCCTGAATCCGTAAACCCAGAGGGAGCAAAACTGAAGGGAATAGTTGAAGGATTCAGCTTCACTGACAAAGTATTAACTGGAAAACATTCACTCTTGTGAACATTTACCTTCTAGCCAGAAAAGGATCCAGATTCATTCAGGAGAGACAGTATTGAGGGAAGAGACTTGACTGGATTAGTAATATATAGTAAGAAATCGTCTGCATATAAAGATCATTTTAATTCTATACCCGAGAGAGAAATTCCTTCAAACCATCTGAGACATTTAAGTGCGATTGACAAGGGTTGGATTGAAAGGGGACAACCCTGTCTGGTCCCACGGTATAAACAGAAATATTCAGAATGATTACTATTGGTCTGTACGCTGGCCTTTGGAGATGCACACAGCAGCTTCATCCAGGAAATGAATTTATTTTTGAAAGTGAATTTATGTAGCACCTTAAATAAGTAGTCCCACTCGATCCGGTCGAAGGCCTTCTCGGCATCGAGTGAGATCACAACCTCAGGTAAAGTGAGGGAGTGACTGGAATAAATCACATTGAGGAGCCAGAGAACATTAAAGAAAAGTTGTGGACCCTTAATAAACCCATTCTGCTCCTCTGATATTATGTCTGGAGTATATTTTCCAAACGCTGAGCGATGACTTTAGCCAAGATTTTTACATCAACATTTATCAAAGAGAGAGTCTGTATGAGGAGCACGACAGAGGATCTTTACCCTTTTAAAAGCAAAAATATGGAAGATTGAGACGTGGTTGGGGGTAGATCACCCACAGCTATCGCCTCTTCATATACAGCCAAAAGCAGGGACAGCTTCTATAAACTTTTATAGAATTCAACAGGAAAACCATCTGGACCCGGAGCCCTGCTGGACTGCATAGCTTTAATTGACCCTACGATCTCTTCCAACTTTAACCGTCAGTTCAGATCCTCTGCTTTCAATGGATCGACAGCAGGAAAAGTCAACGGATCCAGAAATGAGGACATAAGTTCAGAGTCCGAGGACTCGGACCGATAAAGATTGCAGTAGTGGGGGATTTCCGGTTTGCCTGTGGATGGAGAAGCGGTCTTTTTTTAGGAGCTCCGCAAAGCCTTCTTTAAATTGTATTATTTCACGTGCCGGGGTGTCAATCTCCTATTGTATCGTGTATTTTACCTTATTTGCACTTATCGGGTTCCATTTCGGGTTCCGAGAGGCTAAGCGTGCTGCTGCTAGGGCAGTCAAGGAGGCAAAAACCAGGAGCTGGGAGGAGTTCGGGGAGGCCCTGGAGAAGGACTATCGGTCGGCCCCGAAGCAATTCTGGCAAACCGTCCGGCGCCTCAGGAGGGGGAAGCAGTACCCTGCCGACACTGTTTACAGTGCGGGCGGGGAGCTGCTGACCTCGTCCGGGGATATCGTTGGGCGGTGGAAGGAATACTTCGAGGACCTCCTTAACCCCACCATCACGTCTTCTAACGTAGAAGGTGAGGCTGAGGACTCTGAGGAGGACTCGCCCATCACCCGGGCGGAAGTCACTGAGGTGGTCTGTAAGCTCCTCAGTGGTGGGGCTCCGGGGGTGGATGAGATCCGCCCAGAGTATCTCAAGTCTCTAGATGCTGTTGGGCTGTCCTGGCTGACGCGCCTCTGCAGCATCGCGTGGCGGACGGGGACAGTGCCCCTGGAGTGGCAAACCGGGGTGGTGGTTCCCCTGTTTAAAAAGGGGGACCGGAGAGTGTGTTCCAATTATAGGGGGATCACTCTTCTCAGCCTCCCCGGGAAAGTCTACGCCAGGGTACTGGAGAGACGAATTCGGCCGTTAGTCGAACCTCGGATTCAGGAGGAACAATGCGGTTTTCGTCCTGGCCGCGGAACACTGGACCAGCTCTATACCCTCCGGAGGGTGCTTGAGGGTTCATGGGAGTTTGCCCAACCAGTCCACATGTGTTTTGTGGATTTGGAGAAGGCATTCGACCGTGTCCCTCGGGGTACTCTGTGGGGGGTGCTCCGGGAATATGGGGTCCGGGGCCCTCTGTTAAGGGCTGTCAGGTCCTTGTACGACCGGAGCAGGAGCCTGGTGCGCATTGCCGGCAGTAAATCGGGCCTGTTCCCGGTGCATGTTGGACTCCGGCAGGGCTGCCCTTTGTCACCGGTTCTGTTCATAACCTTTATGGACAGAATTTCTAGGCGCAGCCAGGGGCCGGAGGGGGTCCAGTTTGGGAACCACAGGATATCATCTCTGCTTTTTGCAGACGATGTTGTCCTGATGGCTTCTTCAGGCCAGGACCTTCAGCAGGCATTGGAGCGGTTCGTAGCTGAGTGTGAAGCGGCTGGGATGCGAATCAGCACCTCCAAATCTGAGGCCATGGTTCTCGACCGGAAAAGGGTGGCTTGCCCTCTCCAGATCGGTGGAGTTGTCCTGCCTCAAGTGGAGGAGTTGAAGTATCTCGGGGTCTTGTTCACGAGTGGGGGTGAGAAGGAGCGTGAGATTGACAGACGTATCGGTGCTGCCGCCGCAGTCATGCGGTCGGTGTACCGGTCCGTTGTGGTGAAGAAGGAGCTGAGCCGAAAGGCGAAGCTCTCCATTTACTGGTCAGTCTACGTTCCCACCCTCACCTATGGCCATGAACTGTGGGTAATGACCGAAAGGACAAGATCGCGGATACAAGCGGCCGAAATGAGTTTCCTCCGCAGGGTGGCCGGGCGCTCCCTTAGAGATAGGGTGAGATCCTCGGCTACCCGGGAGGAGCTCGGAGTAGAGCCACTGCTCCTCTACATCGAGAGGAACCAGTTGAGGTGGCTCGGGCATCTGTTTCGGATGCCCCCTGGGCGTCTCCCTGGGGGGGTGTTCCAGGCACGTCCTACCGAGAGGAGACCGCGGGGTAGACCCAGGACACGCTGGAGGGACTATGTTTCTCGGCTGGCCTGGGAACGCCTCGGGGTCCCTCCTGGGGAGCTGGCTGAGGTGTCGGGGGAGAGGGAAGTCTGGGCTTCCCTGCTTAGACTGCTGCCCCCGCAACCCGGCCCCGGATAAAGCGGAAGAAGATGGATGGATGGATGGATAGATGGGTTCCATTTCACGCCATGGTCATGCCGCCCAAGTTAGCTAAAACTGCCGGACTTTCTCAGTCTACGATCCGGCCTGCAGTTCGTGCCGCATCCCCGCATTCGAGTGGCGTATCGAGCCCTTCGAGTGCGGCCCCTGATCCCACACAGACCCCGGACACCGCAGCTTTAAGGTCTGAAATTGTTCGCGCGGTAGTGGCTGAAATTCGGGATATGATGAATGAACATTATTTTAACATTAAGTCGGACCTTTCAGCATTAAAGTCGGATTTACTTCGTGACTTTGCTGATTTAAAATCTGATGTAGCGACTCTTCAGACCACTGTTGGCGGAGTTGAGCGAGCACTTTCAGCATGCACGGATGATGTGTCGCAACTTCAGACCACTGTTGCATCCTTGACCAAGACTGTTGCTGACCTGGAGGCCAAGTGTGACGACCTAGAATCTCGTTCGCGGAGACAGAATATTCGCATCATTGGAGTTCCGGAGGACGGATCTTTTACTCTGTCAACATCTAATGTATCTACACTGCTCAAAGACGCGCTCCAGTTACCTGATCTGCCCCGAATCGACCGAGCACACCGATCACTGGCCCCAAAGCCGAGTTCCGGTCAACCTTCTCGTCCGATCATTGCTCGACTCCATTACTACGAAGACTGTGTTAATATCCTCAAACAGGCCAGGCTTCAACCCCGAAAGTCGTTCTCAGGTGTGTATCTGTCCGTCTTCCCGGATTACACTGCGAGGGTCGCTAAGGCACGAGCGGCGTTCAACAGCGTGCAAAACACACTACGTTCAGTGGATGGGGTACGTTATGGACTACTTTATCCTGCACGTCTCCGCATCACTGCTAATGGCAAACACGGGATTTTTGACTGTCCTAAAGAGGCTGAACAGTTCGTGCGGGGTTTGCGCGCTGGCTGATTTTGGAAACGGTTTGGAACTGATGCGGTTATACTTTAATGTGTAATACCATAGTAAGACTTTAAATTCAGAAGGAGGTTGATCCTGACTGTATATATTTTGCTTTGTTGGACTCCCTGACCAGGTTTGTTAGGTTACCAGGAGTATATTTACGTTTGGGATAGCTCTGTGTTTGAGCTTTGTTGATGGGTGGGTGTGATCAGTGTTCTGTGGGGTGGGTTATACGGGTGTGTGTTTCTCTCTATAGTTTTTATTTTATTTTATTTTATTTTTTATCTTCCCTTCCCCTGAGGTACTCTGTCTTTTTCATTATTATTTTATTTTTTACAATTAGTTTTCTATGGCGTCCCTAAAAATTGTAAGTTGGAACGTTAATGGCCTCAATAATACTACTAAGAGATCCAGGGTTATGGCACATTTGAAGCGTTTGAAAGCTGATGTGATTTTTTTACAGGAGACACATTTAAGTAATTCTGACCTCTTTAAACTGCGGGTAGCCAATATGAGTGAGATGTTTCATTCATCTTATAGCTACAGAACCAGAGGAGTTGCTATTTTGATTAGATCGGGAACTTCATTTGTAATGGAGAAGGTTATTTCTGATAGAACGGGGAGGTGGATAATTGTAAAAGGCATATTGTTAAATAAACCGGTATTACTTGTAAATTTTTATGCACCTAATTATGATGATCCTGAGTTCATGCGTAAAATAATTAGCTCTATTCCATCCCTTCACACCCATTCTTTGATCATGGGGGGTGATCTGAATTCTGTTACTGATCCAGTATTAGATCGTTCTTCCTCCACTCTCGTCCCTAATTCACACACATCCCAAGTGGTGCTTGACTTTTTTTTCTAATTATGGTATTTGTGACCCTTGGAGGCATTACAATTCCACAAATAAATCCTTTTCTCACTATTCTCATGCTCATAGGTCCTATTCCCGTATTGATTATTTCTTTATTTCTAATTCTTTTCTTCCAAACATATCCTCAGTTGAATACTACCCGATTATCATCTCTGATCAGGCCCCTCTTTCACTAGATTTAATTTTTTCTGATTTTCCTCGTCGCACTGTTTTCTGGAGGCTTAATTCTTTACTTTTAGCTGAGGATGATTTTTGCACCTATATTATTTCTTCTATAGATGATTTCTTACATTTTAATGCAGATGGCACTATTTCTGCAGCTCTTCTCTGGGAAAGTCTTAAGGCTTATTTGCGTGGTCAAATTATATCTTATACCGCCCACTCTAATAAAAAATACAGAAATGATCTGCAGAATCTCACTGACAGGCTTGCTAACCTGGATCATCTCAATTCTGTTTCTCCATCACCATCCTTGCATAAGGAACGGGCCGAGATTCAATTACAGATTGACCTTTTGACCACTAAGGAGACGGAGCGGCTTCTTTTATGCTCCCGTAGTAAATACTATGAGAGTGGAGATAGGCCTTCAAGATTATTAGCTCATCGTCTAAAAGGCTTTACTAATGCTAGATTAATTTCACAAATTAGGGATGAGAACGGTGACATGTGCACAGACCCTTTGTCAATAAATTGCACGTTTCAGGACTTTTACAAAAAGCTATATACATCTGAGTCAATTAATAACGATCCTGAGGCAAACAGATTTTTTGATCGTTTATCATTCCCAACTGTTAACTCTGCACAGGTGTCTGATCTTGACTCCCCGATCCATTTAGATGAAATACTTAAAGCTATTTCTAAAATGCAGTCGGGAAAGGCGCCTGGTCCGGATGGATTTCATATTGAATTTTTAAAAATATTTAGCACCAAACTAGCCCCTCTTCTTTTACAAGTTTACAACGAGGCCTTAGCAGTTGGGGTATTACCTCCCACTCTGACTGAGGCATCCATCTCTCTTCTTTTGAAGAAAGACAAGGATCCATCACTTTGTTCTTCATATAGACCATTTTCCCTGCTCAATGTTGACTATAAAATTTTAGCCAAACTACTAGCTTTGCGGTTGGAATCTGTTCTCCCCCATATTATTTCATCTGACCAAAATGGATTTATTAAAGGCCGTCATCTTTTCTATAATGTTCGTACGTTGCTCAATGTGATGTCAATGGATGGTTCTGCAGATCATCCAGAAATTGTTATCTCATTAGACGCAGAAAAAGCTTTCGATAGAGTGGAGTGGCCGTATTTGTTTGAAGTCTTAAGCAGATTTGGCTTTGGTCCTATGTTTATTTCTTTGGTGAAACTATTATATAGTGCTCCTCGTGCCTCTGTTCGTACTAATAATATGCAATCTCCATATTTTCCTCTGTTTAGGGGAACTAGACAAGGTTGTCCGTTGTCCCCTTTATTGTTCGCTCTGGCTATAGAGCCCCTCATTAGCATTGAAAACTTTGTCTCAGTTTCAAGGTATTCAACGCATGGGCACTATAATGAAGGTTTCACTTTATGCCGATGATTTACTCTTATTTGTAGCTGACCCGTCTAACTCCCTTCCTTCCATAGTGAATACCTTATCAGGTTTTGGGTCCTTCTCTGGGTATAAAGTGAACCTTCAGAAGAGTATCTGCTATCCTGTAAATTCACTGGCCAAATCTATGGTTAAAACACATATACCTTTTCATTTCTCAGATGATGGGTTCAGGTATTTAGGTGTTTTTATTACTGATTCACAAGAAGCTATTATCCGCACTAATTTTGATACTCTAATATCTAAATTAAAGGGAGATTTTCTAAGGTGGAAATCCCTTCCGTTGTCTATGATTGCCAGGATCAACACTGTAAAAATGAATGTCTTGCCTAAATTTTTGTTTTTATTTCAAACTCTCCCAGTGGTTCTTTCCAAAAAGTTCTTTACTGAATTAGATAAACTGATTACAGACTTTATTTGGGATGGCAGACCACCTAGAATTGGATTATCCTTGTTGCAAAAATTTAGATCAGACGGTGGACTGGCTCTCCCAAATTTCCGCTTTTACTACTGGTCAGTACATATTCATAGAATTCTTCTTTGGATCAAGAGCCCTGAAACATTATGGTGTAAATTAGAGCATTAATCTATAATAAACTCGTCTATTCCTGCTCTCATTTTTACATCTTTGCCATCATCTTTAGTAGGTAAAGTAAACAACCCAGTGGTCAGATCTACACTCTGTACCTGGTACCAATTTAGGCAACACTTTAAGTTCTCATCTCCCTCTATGTTGCTACCTGTTTTGGACAATCATTTATTTCCGCCTTCTCGTACAGATTCAGTTTTTCGAAATTGGCATGAACATGGCCTTGTTTCCTTTTGTGATTTTTTTAAGGAGGGCTGTCTTCGTAGCTTTGCTCAATTGCAGGCTGATTTTCAGTTGCCTCCATCTCATTTTTTTCGTTATTTGCAACTAAGGCACGCCTTATCCACATTCTTATTATTATTATGAGAGTAGAAAGAGTATTTTTTACTATTGGGATTGTAAAATCTCCACGGGTCCATCAAACCATACCTGGATACCAGTTCAGAAATAGACTGAGACCTTTGGGAAGGAGTTAGTGTACGTGGACTAGAATGGTCTAAACTCTGGTTGATCGTTCAGTTCAGATCTCCTCCATGTACATTCTTGTCATCTAGGTTACCTGTATAAACAAACAAATGAAATACCTGACAAATGAAACAAATGAAAACAAATGAAAACAAATGAAAACAAATGAAATGTCTGACAAATGAAACAAATGAAAACAAATGAAACAAATGAAAACAAATGAAATATCTAACAAATGAAACAAATGAAACAAATGAAAACAAATGAAATATCTAACAAATGAAACAAATGAAAACAAATGAAAACAAATGGAAACAAATGAAAACAAATGAAATATCTAACAAATGTAAACAAATGAAAACAAATGAAATACCTGACAAATGAAACAAATGAAAACAAATGAAATATCTAACAAATGAAACAAATGAAACAAATGAAAACAAATGAAAACAAATGAAACAAATGAAAACAAATGAAAACAAATGAAAACAAATGAAAACAAATGAAATATCTGACAAACATAACTGAGAAAACTCCAAATACTGGAGGAGAAGCTCCTTCAAACCTGAGTGCTTTAAGAGTGCAGTAAGAGAGGAGGCTCAGTGGTGGAAGGCAGTCAATTTCAGGGCTGTAGAAACACCAATGGACGTTTTTTACAGTGTTCTCTACAGCGAGCACCTCTCCTCGATTTCTGATCCATGATTTAGCTCATACGTTGAGACTGGGAGGAGTTTCTTTTGGTTTGTTTCATAATAATGTCATCTTCATTTTCAGATTAGATTCAGGGAATAACTGCTGTTATGACACTGTGTTTATGTTTGTGTGACGTTTGTTGTAATTGGATGTCAGTGCTTGCTGATCTGGACTGACTCCATTAATCTGTTCTCCAACAGTCTGTTCTCCAACAGTCTGTTCTCCATTCATCTCTGATCTATTATGGAGCTTTTGATTTTCTCTCTTCAGCTTCACAATCTCCACCAATCCTACCCCACTCACAGCAACCAGTGCAAACATCAGCAGCACCACCACCCATACTGGAACACCAGATCCTGGATCTTCACACACACAGGGTTCACGAACTGCAAGACAGAGTCACACAAACAAAACCATGAGTTTTAAATAGACTGTCTGACAAACAAACAGACAAAGGCAGCATCTCTACACTGTTATAACAGAGCGTCTCTGCAGTACTGAGTTCTGAATGACTGTATAAACAGTACAGCGTCTCTACACTGTTAGAGCGTCTCTGCAGTACTGAGTTCTGAATGACTGTATAATCAGTACAGCGTCTCTACACTGTTATAACAGAGCGTCTCTGCAGTACTGAGTTCTGAATGACTGTATAATCAGTACAGCGTCTCTACACTGTTATAACAGAGCGTCTCTGCAGTACTGAGTTCTGAATGACTGTATAATCAGTACAGCGTCTCTACACTGTTATAACAGAGCGTCTCTGCAGTACTGAGTTCTGAATGACTGTATAATCAGTACAGCGTCTCTACACTGTTATAACAGAGCGTCTCTGCAGTACTGAGTTCTGAATGACTGTATAATCAGTACAGCGTCTCTACACTGTTATAACAGAGCGTCTCTGCAGTACTGAGTTCTGAATGACTGTATAATCAGTACAGCGTCTCTACACTGTTATAACAGAGCGTCTCTGCAGTACTGAGTTCTGAATGACTGTATAATCAGTACAGCGTCTCTACACTGTTATAACAGAGCGTCTCTGCAGTACTGAGTTCTGAATGACTGTATAATCAGTACAGCGTCTCTACACTGTTATAACAGAGCATCTCTGCAGTACTGAGTTCTGAATGACTGTATAATCAGTACAGCGTCTCTACACTGTTATAACAGAGCATCTCTGTAGTACTGAGTTCTGAATGACTGTATAAACAGTACAGCGTTTCTACACTGTTATAACAGAGCGTCTCTGCAGTACTGAGTTCTGAATGACTGTATAATCAGTACAGTGTCTCTACACTGTTATAACAGAGTGTCTCTGCAGTACTGAGTTCTGAATGATTGTATAATCAGTACAGCGTCTCTACACTGTTAGAGCGTCTCTGCAGTACTGAGTTCTGAATGACTGTATAATCAGTACAGCGTCTCTACACTGTTATAACAGAGCGTCTCTGTAGTACTGTGGCGGTTCTGAAGCCAATGGGCCTGATCCAGTGCTTCAGAACCATCTCCACCATCTGATAAACACAACAATATCAAATTGCAAGATCTCAACAGTGAACCTGCTGCAGATCAGATTCAGCATCTCTGCTTAGTTTAGGATCTCCAGTCTTCAGCTCTGCTGATCTACCCTTTTAATTTAGAAATGATGGAATAATTGAGCTTCATGGATTTGAGCCTTGCAGTGAGATACTGTTGTACTGACCGCTCTACTAACGGAGTACTGAGTCTGAAGCATTGGAGAAGCTGAACTACTGAGATGATCTACACTCACTCGGCACAGATCTACACTGCTCTTGCACAGACACAGTCCTTCATGCGATGGATTCCACAAGATGCTGGAAACATTACTAAGAGATTGTGATTCATGTTGACATAACTGCACCATGCGGTTCTTACAGCTTCTTCAGAGGAACTGCCATATTGAGAATCTCCTCTGAGATCCACTGATGAGGAAGAAGCAGGAATGAAGAACACTGAGCTCATTATAATGTTAATGAAACCAGTTTGAAACTGGTCCTAATTTGGGACATGCTGCATCCTCATGCTGGAAGAAGCCTTTAGAAGATGGTAAATGAATGGATACACATGGTCAGCAAAAATACTCAAACAGTCTGTGGTCTTCAAGTGATTGGTTGATATGAATGAGACCAAAGTGTGACAAGAAAACCTTCACCAGCCTGGACTGTTCACAGAAGACGGGTTGGGTCAGAAATCCAGAGTCCTCAGACCAGCCCACCCTCGGTAAGGATGTATCTGTATGACTCTATACCCTGCACTGCTACCACGTGACTGACTAATTAGAGAAATGCATGAACATGTGTACGGGTGTTCCTCAACTGCTTGGTGAGTAAACACACAAAAGTTCAGTGAGGGTTATTCATATTTATACTTATATTAAATTATAAGTTCTTCTTAAAACTTGAGAATGTTTCAAATAAAAAACAACAACAACAACCTGAACGTCCTCCATTATTTTTATTATTTATGTTTGTCTCAGGACTTTTCTTCTGGGATCTAAACACTGTGAAAAAGAGCAAACAGCCCCCCTTATTTTATTCCTCTATAACCCAATATCTGGGTCATCAGCCTCAGCCCCTCTCAGGTGTGTCCACTCACTGTCCACTCTATCAGACACTCCTACCGAGTGTCTCCACCTTGTAGATGTAAAGTCAGAGACAGAAGCTCATCTGTTTCTGCACAGTTTGTGTTGGTCGTCCTCTAGTCTTTCATCAGTGCCCACAGGACGCTGCCCACAGGACGCTGTCAGCTGGACGTTTCTGGTCGGTGGACTGTTCTCAGTCCAGCAGTGACACTGAGGGGTTTAAACACTCCAGCAGCTCTGCTGTGTCTGATCCACTCGTACCAGCAACACACACTAACACACCACCACCATGTCAGTGTGACTGCAGTGCTGAGAATGACCCACCACCCACATCATATCTGCTCTGTGGTGGTCCTGTGGGGATTCTCTTATAAATGTCCAGATACCAGTTTAGTCTTATTGTCCAGCTCTAATCCCAGCAATAGTTGTAAGTCTGATGGTTAAAACTG
>CM067522.1:67422-77422 GCA_034509495.1 Acestrorhynchus altus | reverse complement strand
CTAGACAAACAGAGACAGGCAGACAAACAGAGAGAGACAGACATTTAGACGGAGAGATATACTGTCCATTTATAAAGTAGACTTAAAATGTGATGTCCATTAAACACAACCTAACTCAGCCTTAACCAAACCTAACCCTGATCCTAACCCTAAACCTGATCCTAAACCTGATCCTAACCCTAAACCTGATCCTAACCCTAAACCTCATCCTAAACCTGATCCTAAACCTTATCCTAACCCTAAACCTGATCCTAACCCTAAACCTGATCCTAACCCTAAACCTCATCCTAAACCTGATCCTAAACCTTATCCTAACCATAAACCTGATCCTAACCCTAAACCTGATCCTAAACCTTATCTTAACCACAAACCTGATCCTAACCCTAAACCTGATCCTAAACCTGATCCTAACCCTAAACCTGATCCTAACCCTAAACCTCATCCTAAACCTTATCCTAAACCTTATCCTAACCCTAAACCTGATCCTAACCCTAAACCTGATCCTAACCCTAAACCTGATCCTAAACCTGATCCTAAACCTTATCCTAACCCTAAACCTGATCCTAACCCTAAACCTGATCCTAAACCTGATCCTAAACCTTATCCTAAACCTAAACCTTATCCTAACCCTAAACCTGATCCTAAACCTTATCTTAACCACAAACCTGATCCTAACCCTAAACCTGATCCTAACCCTAAACCTGATCCTAACCCTAAACCTGATCCTAAACCTGATCCTAAACCTTATCCTAACCCTAAACCTTATCCTAAATCTAAACCTTATCCTAACTCTAAACCTGATCCTAACCCTAAACCTCATCCTAAATCTGACTCTAAACCTTATCCTAACCCTAAACCTGATCCTAAACCTTATCTTAACCATAAACCTGATCCTAACCCTAAACCTGATCCTAACCCTAAACCTGTTCCTAAACCTTATCATAACCCTAAACCTGATCCTAAACCTTACCCTAACCCTAAACCTGATCCTAACCTTAAACCTGATCCTAAACCTGATCCTAAACCTTACCCTAACCCTAAACCTGATCCTAACCCTAAACCTCATCCTAAACCTGATCCTAAACCTTACCCTAACCCTAACCCTGATCCTAAACCTGATCCTAACCCTGAACCTCATCCTAAACCTGATCCTAAACCTGATCCTAACCCTAAACCTGATCCTAAACCTTATCCTAAACCTAAACCTGATCCTAACCCTAAACCTGATCCTAAACCTTATCTTAACCCTAAACCTGATCCTAACCCTAAACCTGATCCTAACCCTAAACCTGATCCTAAACCTTATCCTAACCCTAAACCTGATCCTAACCCTAAACCTGATCCTAACCCTAAACCTGATCCTAACCCTAAACCTGATCCTAAACCTTATCCTAAACCTGATCCTAACCCTAAACCTGATCCTAACCCTAAACCTGATCCTAAACCTTATCCTAAACCTGATCCTAACCCTAAACCTGATCCTAACCCTAAACCTGATCCTAAACCTCATCCTAAACCTGATCCTAAACCTTATCCTAACCCTAAATCTGATCCTAACCCTAAACCTCACCCTAAACCTGATCCTAAACCTTATCCTAACCCTAAACCTTACCCTAAATCTAAACCTTATCCTAACCCTAAACCTTACCCTAACCCTAAACCTGATCCTAACCCTAAACCTCATCCTAACCCTAAACCTCATCCTAAACCCGATCCTAAACCTTATCCTAACCCTAAACCTTATCCTAAACCTTATCCTAACCCTAAACCTGATCCTAACCTTAAACCTCATCCTAAACCTGATCCTAAACCTGATCCTAACCCTAAACCTGATCCTAAACCTTATCCTAACCCTAAACCTGATCCTAAACCTGATCCTAACCCTAAACCTGATCCTAAACCTGATCCTAACCCTGATCCTGATACTGGCCCTATTCCTTAATTCTAATCTTAGCCTAATCCAGTTAAGATCCAGTTGCTGACTGGGCTCAGCAATCTGTGTTAGTCCTGTTCCAGGATCAGTGGTATCTCATCTGAACATCTACAGTTATGATTTGAAGAATTGTTGTTGAATTCATTTAAAAGGACAAGTCCAAACAAAGTGTCCCCCTTAGTCCTCAGTATTAGTGGACAGAGAGTTCAAGGTTCGGGTTCAGGTCCATGTTCACTGACCTGAGGTTCGATCTTCCACTTGCTTCTGCTTCTGTCTCCTGGAGCATCGTTGTAAAAGGTGAAGGCAGAGTAGACAGGGATCCTGCGCTGGGTGTCGTACAGAGTGGCGTAGTAATTCACAGTATCTTCAGAGTTTATTTTTGTCCAGCGCTGACAGATCTGCTTGTACTGTTCTCCCTTTAGGACAGTAGGGGTGATGACGCGACTGCGAGGGTTTGAGATGAAGAACTGAGAACAAGCTTGCTTAAAAGAATGTACGACCTCAGTTCCACCCTGTGAGACAACCCCCACCAGCAGGAGCAGAGTGAGGACCTTCATCCTGAAAGAGCAGATCTCCGTCTGAGAGTGAAGAGCAGATTTTATTATATACTGAACTTCACACAGGGGGTGGAGGAGGGTGGAGGATGGTGTGGCAGGAGATAACGGCTCTATTGGCTAATGTGGTGGTGGTGCAGAATAACCGCCTGCTTCTCCAGCCAGACTCAAAACATCTCAGTTCAGCCACCATTGGCCTTCTCCAAATCAATCACTTTCCCAAATCAATCAATCAATGGTCTGGGTCCATTACTGAGTTTCCAGTGATCAGTATCTCCATGGTTGAAACACTATATCCTGAAGACATATCTTCAGCATTATTCAGAATGCTTTAAAAAGTGCAGAAGTGACACTGTCACTGCAGGACATTGTGCATGAGTAAGCAGCCACATCCCCTTCCTGTGTGTCTGAGGCTGTGCTGTGTTTGTTGATGGTGTGAGACCATTGTGCTGACTGTAACATCAGCTTTACTTTTAAAGAACATCACAGTGTGAGTCTGGTAGATCAGCTCTATCTGTAGCTCCAGCAGCAAGATCACTGCCAGATCATTTATGCTATTTATTGATTATTAGTGGTGATGATTGATTGTGATCTGACTTGTGTTTGGAATTGAAGCTCAATGTGTGACTGTGTGATTGGTGTTTGTACAGTTGGACCACAGTCAGGGGTGGTAAAGTTCTGGACCACCGTATCCAGACTGAGTTCTGATCATCTGGATGGAAGAAAAGCACATTTTCCATTTCTGCAAATTGAATATGGACCGCATTTGGAGGTGGTTTGGAATGTGATTACGGTCAGATTTATAAAGATGTGTCTGGACACGGTGTACACTAACCTCCCCCATCTGGAAACGAACGGACAAACTGGTCTGAACAGATGATGAGTTTGAGCAGTAGTGCTTAGTTGTTAGACAGTGCTGGCGATCACAGGTACAGGTACAGTGATGGACCATCCGTTTTTGTGGTTCTAGATAGAAATCCAACAAACTCACTCAGAACAAAGAAAGACTTTTATTTATGAATGTGCTTTACTGACCTCTTCATTCATAATTCAGTAGTTAGACTATAAACTAAACAGTGCAGCTCAACCTGCTCTCAGGATATTTATATATATTTATACTCCTCCACCGTTTCCACGTTTCTTCTTCTTTCAGTACAAACGTAAGTGTATTTTATTGGGAAACAATAAAATGTGGGAAAGGTTTCTCGAGGCTGTATTCTTTAGTCTCTAGTCCAATCATCAGTCCATTCTCTGAGGAGATTCAGAGCAGGATGGTAACCTTCATTTCTCAGAGACCTCAGTAAGAAGGAGTAAAACAGACCTACAGAGTCAGGTCCTCTCTTACGGAGCTCGGCAGGTGACATCTTGCACAAAATAAAAATAAGTCATGTCTACAAAACCTGGAGGAATGACATTCAAAACCGCGAGCTTTGTCTTTCGTCCTGGGGGACGGGTTTCCTTTTCATTCCAAAAAAAATGGACACGTTACATTCTAAACCAGAGATCCACACACATGGGAAGAAGGTCTCCTTACACCTGGCCATGGCCTTTTCTTATTTACCTGGGACATCACCTGCTGTACTCCCTACTCCTCCAGGCAGGAGCAGGTTCCATTTGTGTCTGTGTGGTGGCGTCTGATTGATATCCACTAGGGGGAGCTCTTTGAGGAATCCATTCAGAATAAAGCTGCACCTACTTCTCCAAATGCGTTCACCCAGCAGGGCTCTACTTCTCCTTTCGCTAAGACCAGACCGTCCCCACGGCTATTTCAGAGTTTAATATCCTGTGACTCGGACATCTTAGCCAGCGTCTTCTTCACCCTCAGAGCAGTGAGTCGGGAGGCCGGACTGGGAGCCCAACACTCTGCCATCAGCTTCCCCATCTGCCTCAGACACTGGAACAGCACACAGTACTCAAATTTAAGGCACTTCATTATTATATAACAATCATACAGCGTTCCATTAAAAATGAACAGGTCTGAACTGGTGTATGAACGGTGTATACCTCATCACTGCTCCAGTGGTTGGGGAACGGAGGCCGAATTCTCTTTATGCAGACAACTTCCCTCATGTCCTCGTATGAAGGGTCTGTAGGAACATGTTCATAGTATGGCAGCTGGTACTCCTCCACGATGCCTGCACAAAGCAACAGCCAGCACATCAACTACAATCACCCAACACTCTACATCAGCTACAATCACTCAGCACTCTGTCAACAACAATCACCCTGCACGCTACATCAACTACAATCACCCAGCACTCTACACATCAGCTACAATCACCCAGCACTCTACAAATCAGCTACAATCACCCAACACTCTACATGAACTACAGTCAACCAGCACTCTACAAATCAACTACAGTCACCCAGCACTCTACATCAACTACAGTTACCCAGCACTCTACAAATCAGCTACAATCACCCAACACTCTACATCAGCTACAATTCGCCAACACTCTACGTCAACTACAATCACCCAGCACTCTACATCAACTACAGTCACCCAGCACTCTACATCAACTACAGTCACACAGCACTCTACAAATCAACTACAATCACCCAAAACTCTACATCAACTACAGTCACCCAGCACTCTACAAATCAGCTACAATCACCCAGCACTCTACATCAACTACAGTCACTCAGCACTCTACATCAACTACAATCACCCAACACTCTACATCAACTACAGTCACTCAGCACTCTACATCAACTACAATCACCCAACACTCTACATCAACTACAATCACTCAGCACTCCAAGCGTATTACCTCCAGAAACACAGCGTCTGGAGATCTCCCAGAGGATGAGGCCAAAGCTGTACATGTCGGCCATGATGTAGGACTGGAAGTGATTTTGGTTTAGGGTCTCCTCCAGAACCTCTGGAGCCATGAAGCGCTTGGTTCCCACCCGAGTATTCAAAGGAACATCCACCTCATTCCTGTCACTGTTTGAGCACAAACATACAAGAAAACACAACATTACACACAACCACTCACACTCGCATCTGACACTCCAATAAATGTGTTTAATAAAAACTGGCAGATCAAAGCTGCAGCTTTCGTTAGACTAAAGACAGTTTTGAGCCCCCCAGACTCAATGAGCACAATGGGTTATTCAGGGGTCTTGAACATCCCATGTAGCCCTGCATTTCACCCCTTGCTCCTGAACCCCAATCTGCAAAACCTTGTGATGTTCTACAGAGGGACTGTAGAGAGCATCTTGAGCACCTGCATTACGGTCTGGTTTGGGAACTGAACAATCACGGATCGCAAGACCCTTCAGCGGATAGTGAGGACAGCCGAAAAGATCATCGGAGTCCCTCTTGCTGCCTCCGCAAAGCCACCAGCATTGTGGATGACCCAACCCACCCCTCACACAGTCTCTTCACTCTGATGCCGTCCGGCAGAAGATACCGGAGCATCCGAGCCTCCACAACCAGACTCTGCAATAGCTTTGTTCACCAGGCAGTCAGACTCCTCAACTCACTGAGACAGAGCTGAACCTTGACTTGACTTGACTTGACGTTGTACCTGAGGAATCGGACGGCCAGGCCGAGGTCAGCGATGCAGCACATTCCATTCATCTTTACCAGGATGTTCTTGCTCTTCAGGTCTCGGTGGGCGATGGCAGGTTTGCCCTGAGTGCCAAAAATCTCTGTGTGTAGATGGCATAATCCTGCGGCAGCCGAGTGCGCAAGGCAGAGTCCAGCCACGGTGTCCAGTGTAGTGGACTTCAGGTAATCGTACAGGGAGCCATTCTCATGGTAATCTGTGATCAGATACAGCTGCGTCCAAGAACCAGTGCCTTTAATGTCTGCCGCTATGAAGCCTGGGAAAGCAGACACACATAGAGATGATGCACAGAGTCAGTCACACTGACGTGGTGGTGGTGTGTTAGTGTGTGTTGCTGGTACGAGTGGATCAGACGCAGCAGTGCTGTGTGTGTGTATGTGTGTGTGTGTTGTACCCAGTATGTTATCATGTCTCATCAGTACAGTCTGGTAGATTTCTGTCTCTCTGAACCAGCTGGCCTCCTCTGTGGTGAAGAACACTTTAACGGCTACTCTCTCTCCCCGCCAGCGGCCGAGCCAGACCTCGCCGTACCGACCCTTCCCCACCTGTCGCACCAGCTGGATCTGCTTCGCTATGGTGCGCTGAACCTGCATAAGGAATAACTCCAGCTGTTCATCTACCTGAACCATCATGCTGTAAGAAGGACTCATCAGCAGAGGAGGAATATTGAGAGGATGAGTAAAGTGTGTGTGTGACTCACCAGCAGGGGGAGTCCTGACCCTGACCCTGAGCTGTGAGACTGCTCTAACAGGTTGCTGAGAGACTCTCCTGCTGGAATAAAACTCTCATCCTGTTCCAGAGCCAGACTATAGTGGAGAGAATGAGCAGCAGGTATCTGCTTCTTATATCTGACACACACACACACACACACACACACACACACACACACACACACACACACACACACACACACACACACATCCTAATTAAGGCTATGTTGACTGAAATGAAAAAAAGTGACCTTCATTCTGTATGTTCTGTGTCACTGTGACGCGGACAGTCTGAACCAGTGGCAGTTTCCTCCTTTATTCAGTATCACATATTATCAACAGCCGACACAGGACAGCGCGACTCACCTGAAGTAGCAGAAGAGGATGATGAAGGTGAAGATGAAGGTGCACACTGTGACTGAGATCATCAGAGCAACATAGTGAATATCACCACCTACACACACACACACACACACACACATACATAGAAATCTGGTGGTATACTTACAGACAGTAACAGTGTATATAGTGTAAGTGTGTTGTTGGACTGTGTGTGTGTTACTCACCAGGGGTCCTCAAAGGGGGCAGTACTGGGTGGAGGTCCCTATTACAGTAGTCCTGATCTGTGCAGCACTCTAGCACCCTCCTGTGGTGAGTGCTGCCTGTATCCTACACACACATACACATAGTAATTTACAGCATGTGTAATGACACTGTGCAATGATGTCTAAACTATATGTCCAAATATCTGTGTGCAGCGTAGTCACCTGTGTATACAGTGTAGTCCTTGGAGTGCAATGTATAGTCTCAGTTGTGTGCAGTGTAGTCCGCGATGTGTACACTGTATTCCCTGGTGTGTGCAGTGTAGTCACCAGTGTATATGGTATAGTCCCTGGTGTGTACAGTGTAGTCCCTGCTGTGTGCAGTGTAGTCCCTAGTGGATACAGTGTAGCACCTGGTATGTACAGTGAAGTTCATGGTGTATATGGTGTAGTCCCTGGTGTGTACAGTGTAATTCTCTGCGTGTACAGTGTACACGGTACAGTGTAGTGTACCATACTTTGAGAACCATTGCAATTGACACCAGGGACACATCCAGGGTGACTGTGAACAGTGAGAGCTGATTAACTACAATCAATCTCAGGGTTCTAGCAAATGAGGTCATTAATTCCCAATGTTGGAGAACCCCTGCTGTGGTTTGTTTCATGTACTGCACTCACCCTGCACTGGAACTCAGAGCCCAACAGGCCCAAACAGCCTGACGTCAGAACAGCTGCACCACCCTCATCCTCCACCATGGTGAAGCAGTAACCATCCGTCCTATACACACAGACACACACACACACACACACACACACACACACATACACACACACACACACACACACACACACACACACACACACACAGACACATCCTATAATGATGAGCCATAACATTAAAACCACCTGCCTGATATTGTCAGTCCCCCTTATTCAGACACATGGCCTATGAACCAACATTACAGCAGATCCTTTAAAGAGCAACCCCAGCAGAATGCTGATCTCTGAACTTCAGATACAGTTTCAGTAACTACACTGCTGTTGATCTTTAATACCGGCTACCGGACTGTGTTTCTGATACAGTTTCAGTAACTACACTGCTGCTGATCTTTAATACCGGCTACCGGACTGTGTTTCTGATACAGTTTCAGTAACTACACTGTTACTGATCTTTAATACCGGCTACCGGACTGTGTTTGTGATACAGTTTCAGTAACTACACTGCTGCCGATCTTTAATACCGGCTACCGGACTGTGTTTCTAATACAGTTTCAGTAACTACACTGATACTGATCTTTAATACCGGCTACCGGACTGTGTTTCTGATACCAGCTTCCTTGGAGCACTTTTGGTAATTTATGACCACAGCATTTTGGGAAAATGCAACGAGATCTGTCTGGAGATGTGTCATGCAGATGTTCTGACCCAGTCATATAGAACGTCACAATTTGGACCTTGTTAGAGTGTCACATTTTTCCTGCTTCAAGATATCAATTTCAAGACCCAGATCATCAGTGTTAATCACTCCAGCGGTCAGTGGTGCTAATGTTATGGCTGGAGCATTTTATCATTCCTTTACATTGTGTTTACATTTCAGAATTAATGAATTAATTTGAGAAGACCAACAGAAATGCTGTGAAATTAGGTTGGGCAATATGATCAGAATTAACAATGATCATTACAAACACTTCCACGATGTGAGATATTAATCTCTTTTAATGTTTGGACAGAAAGTATTCAGACCCCTTCACTGTAATCTTTACAGTTGACAATTGACGTGGTATTGTGGTATTGACCATATCATTCACAAAAGTATTGAAACCCTTCTGTGGTCAGGTGTGTTTTGACTTCATTGATATTGGAATGTGTCTAGAACTTGAATTAAGAGACATTATCAGCAGAGGGACACACATTTACACTGCACTGTCAGGACAGAACCCAGCTCCATAAATCAGGGCTGGTGTCTGGCACTGCACTTCACCTGGGTAACACCACCCTAAGCAGAAACATGGTGGTGGTATCATCATACTGTGGGATGTGTGTAGTAACCTGCAGGTGTTGTTGGTGGACTCGGGGCAGTGGTGATAACAGTGGCACCACAGAATTCGCTCAGGTACAATGACTGCTTCATGTCCTGTGTCCTGAATGTCTTCCTTCTTCCCAGAATTCCCCAGCAGGATGGCATCCAGCGAAGTTTCTGCAGACAACAGAGTGAAATCCCCACCACCATCATTGGTCAGAGTTTCTAACAGAGTTCATGGAAAAGACAAGACACAACGGTTTGTTACCTTCAAGTCCACATAAAGTCTGTTTCTTCCCCTTAAAGCCACGTAGAGTCTGAGATTTTACCCTCAAAGTAAAAATGCTTAATAGTCACACAGGTGTGATCCATTCCAAGCCATGGTGTGAAATTCTCACCCACATTAATCACCTTGTCACTGCAGCCCATCACAGCAGGGGGCGCAACAGCTGACCAAACACCACACACATACACCTTTCCATCAAATACCATACGCTCACACAGCTGTCGTTCAGTGACCACTCACACACACTTTTCTATCCGCAGCTCCAATCCAACTCAAATATCATTAATATCCAGAATGAATCTCTAATATCATTAATATCCAGAATGAATCTCTAATATCATTAATATCCAGAATGAATCTCTAATAACATTAATATCCAG
>CM067522.1:7500-27423 GCA_034509495.1 Acestrorhynchus altus | reverse complement strand
ATTTACACCCTACACACCCTAATCCAACAGAGCGTCCACCAGAACAACGCACTACAGATCATATTTACACCCTACACACCCTAATCCAACAGAGCGTCCACCAGAACAACGCACTACAGATCATATTTACACCCTACACACCCTAATCCGACAGAGCGTCCACCAGAACAACGCACTACAGATCATATTTACGCCCTACACACCCTAATCCAACAGAGCGTCCACCAGAACAACACTACAGATCATATTTACACCCAACACACCCTAATCCAACAGAGCGTCCACCAGAACAACGGGGACATTTCTGCATTGACTTAAAAAAAGATTCGACTCTATTTGGCACAATGGACTGTTCTATCAGGTTCTGAAATGCGGTGTAGGGGGTAAAGTATATGACATCATCAAATCCATATATCTAAACAATAAGTGCGGAATAAAACTAGGCAACAAAAGAACAGAATACTTCAGTCAAGGGCGCAGAGTGAGACAGGGCGCGGAGTGAGACAGGGTGCGGAGTGAGACAGGGCACAGAGTGAGACAGGGCACAGAGTGAGACAGGGCATGGAGTGAGACAGGGCAGCAGCCTGAGTCCAACCCTGTTTAATATCTATATAAACCAGTTAGCGGTGTTACTGGAACAATCTGCAGCCCCTGGTCTCACCCTAAACAACACAGAAGTCAAATTCCTGCTCCACACACACGACCTGGTGCTGCTGTCCCCCACAGAGCGAGGGTTACAGCAGCAGCTGGACGTGCTGGAGCAGTTCTGTTAGAACTGGGCCCTGACAGTCAATAAAAAGTCAACAAAAATCCTAAACTTCCAAAAAAAAGCCAGGTC
Source organism: Acestrorhynchus altus (assembly GCA_034509495.1). Taxonomy (NCBI): domain Eukaryota; kingdom Metazoa; phylum Chordata; class Actinopteri; order Characiformes; family Acestrorhynchidae; genus Acestrorhynchus; species Acestrorhynchus altus. The sequence continues at coordinate 26,585 of CM067522.1, read as the reverse complement.
TCGGAAAAACAGCCACCTTTTCACTCTGGGAAACAGCGCCCTAGAGCACACCGTACACTATAATTACATAGAACTGAAAATCAGCTCCTCAGGGAACTTTGATCTGGGAGTGAATGAACTAAAGGAAAAGACACGAAGAGTCTCTATACAATCAGGAAAAAATTCCATAAAATCAACATCAATTCAAATCTGGGGTAAAATATTTGAGAGCGTTATTGCGCCGATTGCTTTATATGGAAGTGAGGTTTGGGGTCCACTCAGTAAACTCGACTACACTAGATGGACAAACATCCCACAGAGTCCCTGCATGCAGAATTCTGCAGAATGAGACTAAAAGTCCAAAGAAAAACTCCAACGAACGCATGCAGGGCAGAATTAGGCAGATTTCCTCTGATCATTCCCGTCCAGCACTGCTGACCACAGTCCAATCAGAGTCGACCAAATGATCAAACGGATCAATTCAGACTATCTAGAACACTGGGACAATGACACCAGAACCCAGTCTAAATTAGAATGCTATCGGGCCCTAACAGAGCTGCACTTCCTCCTTCACTGCACAAAATTCAACACAATCAGAGAATCATTCAATCAAAAAATCCCAAACATAGAAAATATGACCGAAATACAAAAACTACAAATGTTCCTCGACGAAGGCAGAACAGAACCTCTCGCCGCCAGATATGTGACAACATGTCACCGCCTGAAGGACAGCGAGTAACACTCATCACATCACACCCTACTGACCACTCCACCTACACCTACTGACTACAGCCACCTACACCGTACTGACCACAGCCACCCACAATCACTGTAAATAAAAATGTAAAAAATGTAATACCTGTTTGTATTGTTATGTAGATCTATGTGTACACACACACACACATACACACATATATATATATATATCTGTATATATATATATATGTATGTATATATGTTTTTGAAATCTTTAATAACTTTTTTTCACCATCTTGTTTTTATTATATATTTTATTGTATTATTGTAATGTTTCTGTGCTTTGGCAACATTGTAAAAAGAACAGTCACAACAATAAAGAAAACTTTATATTGAAATTGAATTGAGAGAGAAAGAGAGAGAGAGAGAGAGAGAGAGAGAGAGAGAGATTTTTTTGATTTTAACAAAACTTTATTGAGTCTTATTCAGGAACAGATCACCAGCAGTTGTGAACGTATTCCAGCAAGTCTCTCAATGTGGAATATAAAAATGAATAAATAATTATAATATTAAAAACACCAAGAAACATACATATAAAAACTACCCCTCGCTGCTCAGAGGAGTTCTGGTGCAAATAAAAGTGTGTCCTCCACTACAGAACATACTGCCTCCTCCTGACACCACACCAGTTTAAAACGCTCCAGGTCGGCCATGTTCTTATAGAAATTAAAATCCAAGGTGATACGAGACCTGACCTGCCTGGAGAATATTAGGGTGGCATCACAGTCCGAGTCTGAATCAATTTTATTTTTCCTGCTGACGTAGAGAAACGTCGACTCTGGACATATTTAAAACCAAGGATAAAAACCTGGGGAGTAAACTGAGCAGCAAGGTTTGTAAAAACATTCCGTAAAACCGAAAACAAGGGGCGTAATCTAAAACAATGCATAAAAGCATGAAAGACCGTCTCTCTCAGCCCACAGAACGGACAAGCGTGTGAAACCTCAGGGTTTAAAACAGTCACAAACGAATTGACAGACACAATACCGTGGAGTATCCGCCACTGCAGATCTGCCACTTTTTTGGTCAACGGCGGTTTGTATAGAGCCCTCCATTCCGGCCGTACCCCATCACCCAGGCCCAGCTCTCCCCGCCACGGAGTATCAGTTCTCCCAACCAGTTTCTGTTTATTCAATATTAAGACGCAGTGTCTGTAAAACATCTGCCCACTGGCTGAGCTCAGGTCCATACCGACCCTGCCTCCACACTCCAGCAGCAGCCCCCCGCAATCTGCCATGTCCGAGGTCAGAGTGCACTTGGGGAACGGGTCACTCTCCTCAGGTTCCACCACCCCTGCAGTGAAATCCCGAAGAAGGCAACTCTCCTCAGCAGTGAGCACCAACCTCCATTCCTGCAGGAGTTGTAGCACCACCTGCCTCGACCTTACACCCAACTGCTCCGCCACCCACTCTGCATCACTGAGGTCTGGTCCTACAATGTTCACTAGACGTCAGAATGTCATGATGCCAGTCGAAGCCAGTTTGCACAACAGGGGCTCAATAGCAATTGAGTACAAGAATCCTGACAAGGAGCAGCCTTGTCTGATGCCCCTGGTAACCTTAAAAGGGGCACACAAACCACCATTCACCTTCAGTACACTCTCAATGTCACAGTACAAAACTTTGATCATAGCTATATACAGTCATATGAAAAAATAAATTTTTATTTATAAATATTTGGGGGTTTGCAACAGCTATTTCAGTTTGATATATCTAATAACTGATGGACACAGTAATATTTCAGGATTGAAATGAGGTTTATTGTACAGAAAATATGAACAGAAAATGTGCAATATGCATTAAACCAAAATTTGACAGGTGCAAAAGTATGGGCACCTCAACAGAAAAGTGATATTAATATTTAGTAGATCCTCCTTTTGCAAAAATAACAGCCTCTAGTCGCTTCCTGTAGCTTTTAATGAGTTCCTGGATTCTGGATGAAGGTTTTTTTGACCATTCCTCTTTACAAAACAATTCCAGTTCAGTTAAGTTTGATGGTTGCCGAGCATGGACAGCCCGCTTCAAATCATCCCACAGATGTTCGATGATGTTCAGGTCTGGGGACTGGGATGGCCATTCCAGAACATTGTAATTGTTCCTCTGCATGAATGCCTGAGTAGATTTGGAGCGGTGTTTTGGATCATTGTCTTGCTGAAATATCCATCCCCGGCGTAACTTCAACTTCGTCACTGATTCTTGAACATTATTTTCAAGAATCTGCTGATACTGAGTGGAATCCATGCGACCCTCAACTTTAACAAGATTCCCAGTGCCGGCATTGGCCACACAGCCCCAAAGCATGATGGAACCTCCACCAAATTTTACAGTGGATAGCAAGTGTTTTTCTTGGAATGCTGTGTTTTTTTGCCGCCATGCATAACACCTTTTTGTATGACCAAACAACTCAATCTTTGTTTCATCAGTCCACAGGACCTTCTTCCAAAATGAAGCTGGCTTGTCCAAATGTGCTTTTGCATACCTCAGGCGACTCTGTTTGTGGTGTGCTTGCAGAAACGGCTTCTTTCACATCACTCTCCCTTACAGCTTCTCCTTGTGCAAAGTGCGCTGTATTGTTGACCGATGCACAGTGACACCATCTGCAGCAAGATGATGCTGCAGGTCTTTGGAGGTGGTCTGTGGATTGTCCTTGACTGTTCTCACCATTCTTCTTCTCTGCCTTTCTGATATTTTTCTTGGCCTGCCATTTCTGGGCTTAACAAGAACTGTCCCTGTGGGCTTCCATTTCCTTACTATGTTCCTCACAGTGGAAACTGACAGGTTAAATCTCTGAGACAACTTTTTGTATCCTTCCCTTGAACAACTATGTTGAACAATCTTTGTTTTCAGATCATTTGGGAGTTGTTTTGAGGAGCCCATGATGCCACTCTTCAGAGGAGATTCAAATAGGAGAACAACTTGTAATTGGCCACCTTAAATATCTTTTCTCATGATTAGATCCACCTGGCTATGAAGTTCAAAGCTCAATGAGGTTACCAAACCAATTTTGTGCTTCAGTAAGTCAGTAAAAAGTAGTTAGGAGTATTCAAATCAAGAAAATGATAAGGGTGCCCATACTTTTGCACCTGTCAAATTTTGGTTTAATGCATATTGCACATTTTCTGTTAGTACAATAAACCTCATTTCAATCCTGAAATATTACTGTGTCCATCAGTTATTAGATATATCAAACTGAAATAGCTGTTGCAAACCCCCAAATATTTATAAATAAAAATGTTTAACATTAATAGGGGTGCCCAAACTTTTTCATATGACTGTAGACAGAGTTGAACCCCAAGCTACTCAAAACCTTCCACAAGTAGTCATGTTCAACTCTGTCAAAAGCCTTTTCCTGGTCCAGGAATAGCAAACCAGTCTTCAAGCCCAATAGTTTAGAGAGGTCCAAAATTCCCCGAATCAAGTGCACATTGTCAAAGATCGACCTGCCAGGCACACAGTATGTCTGGTCCCTGTGTATGACTTGCCCCATCACCTCCTTAAGTCTTGCAGCTAATGTTTTTGAGAGCAACTTGTAATCAGTGCAGAGCAGGGACACAGGACGCCAGTTCTTCAGCACCTTGAGGTCTCCCGTCTTGGGCAAGAGAGTGAGGACAGCCCTCCTGCAGCTAAGGGGGAGTTTCCCCTCTGCTAAGCTGCATTTCAGGACATCCACCACATCCCAGGTCCCAAGACTGCTGAGACACCTGAGGCAGCTGACGGAGTAACCTTCTCTGCACCTCCTCTGACTCTGACTGTTCACTCTGAAACAGCTTAGAGAAGAAGAAACTGTTTGCTCATGAACATCAGAGGGTTCTGTGACGAGGACCCCTGATTCTGTTCGCACAGCATGCATGAACCTTTTCTGTCCATTCTTCTGCTCAAGACTGAAGAAGAACTTGTGGGGGCATCCATTTCAGTCACACATCTAAAGCGCGAGTGAACCAGCGCCCCTTGTACTGTAACACCCAGCAGGTCGTCCAGAGTGGCCTTTTAACGTCTGAGAGCTTCAATATGCTCTCGATTTACAGTGGCATCACCTAAGCTTTGGATCTCCACTATTTCACTCTCTAAAGCTGCAAGAGATCTAGTTATGTCTTTGGTGACATTGAGAGTGTACTGCTGGCAAAAAACCTTGATCTGTGTTTTAGGCACGTCCTACCACTGTTGTAGGCTGGTAAAATCAGGTTTTTGTAGTCTTAAAATGTTCCAATAATAAAAGGAATCTCTAAAATTGGCATCATCTAAAAGGGCAGAATTAAAATGCCAATAGGCACTCCTGGGTTTCACACACTCTTTGTTGATCTTACCCATAACCATAAAATGACCAGTAAAACCAACAGGGACAATATTACACGGAGTAAAAACATTCAACTGGTGTTTAAAAGTATAAAAGTGGTCCAGTCTTGCCAGGGAGAGCATATTGTCACGAGCATGGGTCCAGGTGTATTGTCTCTGTGTGCCATGAAAGGACCTCCATACAGCACAGAGCTCCACATGGTTCCTATCTATGTCCCCAGTAGTGCAATTGAAATTGCCCCCTATTATTAAAAAATCATTAGGCGAACATCTTGCAAGGGTCTCAGAAAAGCCAGTCTATCCATCCCACCAGTTGGAGCATACACACAGATAAAAATGAACATGTCATTTTCAAAAACAGCCTTCACTTTTAAAAGCCTTCCTTGCATGACTTCCTCCACCTCATAAGAGTGAGGGATAAAACTCTGTTTAAAAAGGAGACCGACCCCAGCACTTACGGAGTTCTGGTGGCTTAAAATAGCCAGCCCTGTCCATTCACTGGTCCAGTCCACATTGTTAGTCACATCACTGTGAGTTTCTTGTAAAACATTACATCAACTCCTTTTTTTGCAATAAAATCGAACGGTCTCATTTATATTCAAAGTGGCTATTGTAAAACCTGGCATAGTAAAATTGTTATGAGAGAGACAGTCATCAGATAAAACTTCCATAAAAAACAGGTTAAACCACCACAGGTTCAGCACCATTTCCCTCCCTCTTCAGCTTGGTCAGTATCTTCTTAATTCAAAACAGTTCTAACTTAGTAAAAACCCCTTGTCTCCTGTAGTGCTGGACATCATGAATAAATAAATGCTGTTTGAGAAAAAGGCGGAGAACTGGACATTCCTCATGCCTTTAGTGTGCTGTAAAAACCCCTTTATGTCACTGCTTGAATGTACAGGTGGGGTGATGTCTTCCTGAGATTCTACTGACCAAGCTGAATCAGAGATACCCTCCTCACTGTCAGACACATCAGTGTCAGACCCCGGTACTGGTATCTTCCCCTGTCTGCTGTTCGAGGACTGGCTTTTCTTTTTCCGTTTAACCAGTGTCTTGAATACGGGGTTCGTTTCCATTACGACCTCCTGCTCTGATGTCCCCACCTGCAGAGACGTGGGTGGAAGACACAGTACCTCAGATTTATGACCAAGGTCCCCTGGGGGCTCCTGACCCTCGTCAGCCTGCTCCTCCACTGCAGGCCCTGGAGCTCGTGCAGCAGGCTCTACCGCAGCACCCGGGTCTTCCCCGTCCGAGCCCACTGCGTCCCGTCCACCAGCACCGGCCTCCGGCTCCAACGGTGCATCCTGTCCCAGCATCTCCACCACCGTGGCGTCAGTCGCTGGTCCGGGTTGCAGCTCCTCCACTCCATTGCTCGCGGCGGCTCTGCACTGTTTCTCGGGACAGGCTCGGACGAGGTGACCGGTCTGACTGTAGCCGAAGCACAGCTGCACCGTGTCGGACGAGGCGAAGACAGTGTAGTCGAATCAGTCCACCTTCAATTTGAGCACCAGGTTCAGGTCCTCCGCTCTGTCCTTTAGCACCATGTACACCAGGCTCCTGAACGAGGTCATGTGCGTGATCAGGGGGGTCTGGAAGCCGAGGGGGATCCTCTTTATTGGTGAAACCAGTTTGTCGAAGCGGGACAGCTCTGTGGCCAGCAGCTCCGTCTTCAGCAGCGGGGTGACGTTGGACAGTATGATCTTTTTTGCGGGGGTACTGAGGAGGTGTACAGTGGTGAACTGGCCCTGAATCACCACACCGGTCTGGATCAGTTGGTTGGCCTGGTCCACCGTGTTCACAAACAGGACCAGGGCCTTATTCATTCTGGACGCGGCGACCAGGTTTTTGTGGCTGACCACCTCCCCCGCCGCCAGGCAGCACTCCTCCAGACCACAGTGGATTTTCACCACCTGTCTCCGGGTCAGACCCGCATAAAGCTCCTCCTGAGAGGACATGCTCCTCTCCGCTCTGCAGAGGTCAGAGACCCACCGCGCAGAGCCGCACTCACACTCTGACTGCAGAGTGTCAAACACACCGAAGATGTTAAATCGGGATTTAGTAAAACACGAGATATAAAGAGATTAACTTTCAGCAGGATGCCAAAAAGCCGCTCTCACGCTCACGCGCTTCTCCGCTCAAAGCTCGCTCACCTCCACACATGCACACAGAGAGAGAGAGAGAGAGAGAGAGAGAGAGAGAGAGAGAGTGTTTTGGTCATTTAGAGAAAACACTGGTTTGTATAAAGGAACATTTAGCTGAAATGGTTCTTTGCATTTTAAAGGGTTCTTCTATGAGAGTTGGGTCCAGGGCATCAGGAGGAGGCATCATGCTGGCTCATGCCTCAAATCAACCCTGACCAGCCACAGGTGGAGACAGTGCTAGATAATCACAAGCTCCACCTAGAGATGGCCAGGTGAAGCCTCATGAAGTCTTGAAGCGTTCCACCCGAGTGGAACAACAAACCCCCCTGCTGGTTAGCAGCTGAACTGTCCTCTTTACTGCCCTCCAGCAGTGTCAGCATGGAAGTAACCTGATTTTGACTTGATGTGGTTCATTAACGCCCTCGTTCATCTAAGTCACAAAGCATCAGTATGATGAAATAAATCCATTAGGACACAAGATGCTTCTGTTCAGACTGTTTTCCAGACTGGGATTGTGTTGATGAATACTGGGATGATGGTGACGTCATTCATTTTTATTACTAACAAATGTTCACTGCACTTCATATATCTTGTCTGTCCAATGAAAACCACATATCTCCAACATGCCAATAGCAGTGGGCAGCCCTGTCCACAAGGGCTTTTCAGTCATGTCCTGCCAGTTCAGGGAATCAAATTGGAAACCTTCCAGTCACAAGGCTGGTTTCCCAACCACCAGAACTGCTGGAGTGTTTAAACACTTTGTCCACTCACTGTCCACTCTATCAGACACTCCTACCAAGTGTCTTCACCTTGTAGATGTAAAGTCAGAGACAGAAGCTCATCTGTTTCTGCACAGTTTGTGTTGGTCGTCCTCTAGTCCTTCATCAATGCTCACAGGACGCTGCCCACAGGATGCTGTCGGCTGGACATTTCTGGTTGGTGGACTGTTCTCGGTCCAGCAGTGACACTGAGGGGTTTAAACACTCCAGCAGAACTGCTGTGTCTGATCCACTCGTACCAGCAACACACACTAACACACCACCACCATGTCAGTGTGACTGCAGTGCTGAGAACGACCCACCGAACAGACATGTTCTTGCTGTTATCTGCATGTTTATCTGAGTAAACCAACACTTGGCACCAGATGACCTGCTTCATTTTCCTGAGTCATTTATGTCACAACTTCTCATCCAGTGTAGCAATGGCTAATAAGTTCAAAATCCAGGATCTTCTCCTGAATGCCACAGAGCTGAAGAGGTTCCAGTGGCACCTGATCCAGGTGTGCTGGACGGTCAGCCGCCCATAACAAAGGCCAAACTGGAGGGCACCTCTGTGGATGAGACGACCAGTCAAGTGATGCAGTTCTACAATGACATACTTTCAATCAGGATCACTGTGATGGCTCTCCACCACATGAACCAGAACCAGCTGGTCCAGACATTGGACAACACACTGGAGGAAGGTAATGAGCTTCCTTCTCTGTGCAGTGAAAGTGACCAACATGTCTAACCTGTAAGCTACCCATCTGACCACCTCTCTCTTCTGCAGTATTCTGTCAGGGGGACCTGGAGGGTAACCACGGAAAGGACATCCTGCCTAAGGTCTGAGGTATCAACTGTTCTCCTAACCAAGCATGCTGAAACCAGTGAAACCAATAAAACCAATTCGATAAGATCATTCTGTCTCAGTGCTTGTTCTTACTTCATGAACCTGATTACAGAGTCAATGCAGCAGAAACAGCTGGTCTCCTCATTCAGATGAAAATCTGCTGCTTCAGAGCTCCTGCAACCAGGAGCCAGTCAAAGTCATTGTTTGTGAAGTTCCTTTCCAAAATTCGAAATAAATCAATGTAATCAATAAATAAACCAATAATAAATTGAAATACATTTATACATCAGTGGAAGACTGTGGAGTAGTGGAGGATGGTGGAGTAGTGGAGGATGGTGGAGTAGCGGAGGATGGTGGAGTAGCGGAGGTTGGTGGAGTAGCGGAGGTTGGTGGAGTAAGATAAGATAAACTTTTCTTAGTCCTGCAGTGGGCAAATTCACAACACTGCAGTAGCAAAGGCTAAGGCACTGAGTTCAGAAACAGAATGATACATACAGTACAGTATATATAACATTATAAATAATAAATAAATAAACAGATAAAGTATGATATATATAGTGCAGTATATATAACATTATAATAAATAAATGATGTAAAACACAGGAGGGGAGAAGAAGTACTGCACATGATGTTGTATTGAAAACTGTAACGTGTATGTAAAGTTCAGTGTGTGTGTGTCCGTGGTCTGCTGAGAGCAGTGCTGGTTCTACAGTCTAACAGCTGCAGGGAGGAAGGGCCTGCGATTCTTCTTCACACACTTTGGGTGGAGCAGCCGGTCACTGAAGGAGCTGCCCGGAGCTGCCCAGTGCTGCCCAGTGCTGCCAGAGTCTCATGCAGAGTATGGAGTCGTTCTCCAGCATGGATGCCAGCTGGGCTACCATCCTTCTGTCTAAAAGCTGGTAGATGCCACCACTGTGTGAAAGAAGGTCCTTGGGAGTGGGTTAGTTGGAAAGTCCAGTTTCCAGTTTGACAGGTGACTGTCCACACCTACGTTCCAGCTTGTCCTTCAGCAGCCCAGGCTGTATAGTGTTAAAGGCACTGGAGAAGTGGAAGAAGGTGATTCTCGCAGTGTTCCCAGGCTTCTCCAGGTTACAGTTAAAATGACAGAACACAACACTATAGAACATCAGAAGGGAACTCGAAGCATGGTGAAGCAGGCCTGGAGACAGCAGCAGCATTTCTGTTTAAAATCCTTTAAGTGGATTTCAGATACCAGCAAATCTGGGATGTCCAAGAAAACCAAAACAAACAGAATGTGGGTAAACACAAAATAATAGGGTAAACAAAGGAATGTGAAACAGTGACCACAATCCACATAACCACGTAAATACACTGAGCTGGGGCTAACGAGGAGAGGGCAGGGCTACAGACAGACAGGATAAAGGAACACTTCACTACATTTAACTAGACTTTGGTTTTGTGCGTAAACGGGGAAATCCTGCTTTTCTGAGGTGGAGATCTATCTACAAGAATCCAACAGAACATCTCCAGAACATCAGGCAGGCCTTGTGAGGTGTTCTAAATTTGCAGTGGTCAGTGCCTACCAAAAGTTCTCCAAGGAAGGACAGCTGGTGAACCAGAGATAGGGTCCAGTGCTTACTGATGCTCATGGAGGTCCCACCTCACAACTAAGAGGACTCAAAAGATCTGCTATAAGGTGAGTCAGATACCACAAGGACACCTTCAGAGGTCTTGTGGTGTCCATGCCTCAATGCGTCTGAGTTGTTTTGGAGCTTTGAAAAGTTTTAGGGGTATACGAGTCAGTGGTGAATACCACATTAACAAAGAGCACTTTCTTAACATCAGGAACTGTATGTCCACTGCAGACCGTATGTCAAATAACCTCCTTCATCAGGTGCTGAAGTGTTTTCCACTCTTTATTGTGCAGTGATTTAGAACTTAACCAGCTTTAATCTCAGAGTATCTCCCAGATCTCTCGGGCTGGTCTAATGCTGTGGTGAAGTCTCCTCCATGTGTATAAGGTGTGTGAGGCTGCTCTCCGAGGTGGGGCTGGCACTGAGGGGAATTCTGGGAGTTTCCAGGGGGCTCTGGGTTTCTCCAAGGTCAGCCATGGCGTCAGAGGTCATGCCTAAAGCCATGTCCACAGATTCCCTCTTGGTGGGGGCAGCCGCCATGGCAAGAGAGCCGGAGATAAGGTCTTGCTCACACAGGCTGAGGGACTGTCTTATACACACTGCAGGCTACATACACACACACACACACACACACACACACACACACACACACACACACACACACACACACACACAATGTTATCATGTTATCACACATCTTAAACTTAAAAACATTGTCTAAGTCAGTTCAGAAGAGCAGCGAGGGAACATACAATCACACTGCTCACCCTGGTGTGTGTCAGCGATGACGACTTTGTGATACTCTGCTGTCTGTATGACCTTCTGAATGAAACCCAACTACTTTCAATCAGGTCCAGCTCTATGTGTCCCATGACCTTCAGACAGAGCAAACATTTGACATGTAAAAATTATTTTTAAATACTCCTCCAACAAGTAGTGGAGAGTGAGGGAGCTCACAAGTTAGGAGAAGGTCCAAAGTAGTGTGTCCCAGGAGCCCTGCACATGTTAGTGTTTACCCTGCTCCCAACCAACCAGCCATTCCTAGGGTGCAGGTGGTATCATATAGCAGGAAACCTCTAAAATGTGCTAGGCAGGAGGTCCTGTTGTTCTGTTGCTCTACAATCTGAAAAAAATGGTACAAATTAAGGTGTGTCCAGACAGGTGTTTTACCTTCCTGGGTATGGAGGAGGTAGTGTGCACTTTGTTCCTGGACATGCTGCACTGTCTGCTGAGCGAGGACTCACTGTTGGATGAGGAAAGACGACCTTTACCTGGAGTGCGGGACAGGCACGACAAACCGGGGACCTTCATGGCCAGAGTTGCCCTGCACAGATACGTACACATATAGTAAAAGTGTCTGTACCAAGAATACAGACACAGCATTACACAGACTACATCAGTTACTCCTGGAGCACCTCCCACAGGATGTCTCAGGGAACAAGTCTGTAAGCCTTCTCCATGTCCACAAAACATGTAGACTGGAGTGGTGAACTCCTGGACTGCTTCAGCTGAGAGAAGATAAAGATCCACTATTCCACAGCCTCCTGCGTCGGAGGGTCAGTGCAGTGAAGCTGCGTTTACCTGTATTTGGAGTGTATGATGGCATATATGAAGGGGTTGTAGATGGCAGATGCTTTGGCGATGACTGCTGGTACTGTTTTGGAGTATGGGTTGAGGAGGTGTGCATACCTTTGGATGATAGAAGATTTCTGGATTTAATGGCCACTTATTGATCATTTAGGTGTAACATTACTTTTTAAAATACAAATATTTTAGATACAAATACTGTTTTAAATGTGCTGTAATCCCTCACCCAGTCCATGCGATGAGGGTCACACAGGTGTATGGAGCCCAGGACAGCACGTACACGGTGACGACCACAGCAGCGATCTTAGCCAGCTTCCACTCAGTGCGGACACTCTGCTGTGGATGGGACACATTCTGCTTCCTCACCTGAGAACCCAATCTGGACACATCCCTGACTCCCCCCCATACACACATGCACACACACACACACACACACACACACGCACACACACACACACACACACGCACACACGCACACACACACACAAAACACAGCAGGTAAAGACCTAACGTCATACACGCATCCTGTGTATTCCATCTGACTGTATGTGTGTGTACCTGCTGGCTCTCCGTACAGACAGGAACATGTAGATGTAGCAGTAGAGGATGATCCCCAGTGGAATGAAGAATACACAGCAGCACAGTGCCAGCGTGTAGCTCCGATTCGCAGGAGACGGAGTAATGTAATCCCACGTACATGAGGTCATCAGACCCTCTGGGATGTAGGAACCTTCAGCAACACATGCAGAAAATGTGGATATATACTATTCCACTGGCCACTTTATTAGAAACATATGAGGTAGGGGTTAAGACATTTACCCAGGGAGGGTTTTCACAGGATGTGGGCGGGTCTAAAGTGAATAATTGAATATTTAAATAAATTGAGATTTACTCCAGCCAATAAGAGGCGCGAGGCTCCAGGCAAGCGAGTAGACCCAGATGAGGGTGATGATTGTGCAGGTTCTGCATTTGGAGTTCGACTGCATGGCCTGCAGTGGCCGGGTGATGACCAGGTAACGGTCCACAGAGATGGCCAGCAGGGTTATCATAGAGCTGATCCCAAACAGAGCTCCACAGAAAGCATAGATCTCACAGCCTGGAAACACATGCAGAACATGTAAGCGAGGGTGTTCCCCTGTCTGCAGCACTGGTGAATTTCTGAAACTGTTCTGAATCCAGTACTTCAGAACACTGGCATCATTCCTGACCGCATTCTCCACCAGTGATAATGATACCAGTAAAGGACCTAAGGTTTCATCCATACAGCTCTGGGTCCAGTGTATCTGTACACAGGAGCACTGCACTGACCACCTTTATCATGTGATTACATAATTGTGCCTTGATGGGAGGGGTCTCCTCCAGGATCACGTCTCCCATTCCTAGGGCACGCAGGCTTGTTCTGTTGTTTGATATGGATGAACATGTTGTAAAGCTCCAGTCTTCACAATTGGGCTCCTGTGGGAGGTCTTAGATCATCAGACCAGTAAGTGAGGGGAACTTGAGGGGGAAAGAAAGGTGTTCCCCCTGTAGCACAGTTCCAGGGACTGGAGAATCTGTCATGGTGAGCTGTGCTGGTGGCTCCTGTTGGCTTTCCTGATGTTTATTTAGGAAAGTGTTTTGTTACTCACTCTGGAAACATTTCCAGGTAGTGTGAATAAGCTAGATGTCAGTGCTGATAGACTGCAAAGGCCGGTTCAGATCCTCAGGGAAAGTTCTTACCACCATCTGGACTCAGCACAGAGAACAATCGAGAACATGGGTGGGGAACTGTGGTCCAGGCATGACAGATTCCTGCTCAGGCAAGTCTGGTTGCATTCATTGTTAATTATTCAGGAATATGTACTGGACTCCTGGTCTAGTCACTTGTCCTCCATGTGTCTCGAAGGATGTTCGGTCTGAGCAGTACTGAAGGTCGTTACTCTGTCAGTCGTCTGTAGTTAATAATAAAGAGGGCTGAGCAGATGAATACAGTTGTAATATGGACCCATTCATAGAAATACAGTATGTCTGCAAACACGGTTCATCTGATCTCAGAACCTTCTGTTCTATAATAGAATTGAGGAGCTTCTGCGGTGCGTATGAAATGATGGACAGTAACAGTGCAGTGTGTTACCCAGCTCCCCCATCATCCACTGTGTGTGCAGGCAGTTGATGAAGAACACCGGAGACTGTGTTAGCGCCATCAGCAGGTCACTCACCGCCAGGTTTACGATTAAGAAATTCGGCAATGTACGCAACTTCCTGTTACTGAGAAGGAAAGGAAGGAAAGAAAAACACCTTCAGTTTCAGTGTAATTTGACATCACATTGTAACCGTGCATTTATATATATATATTTGTCCTTAATGCTCGCCCCCCTGCCCCACTTTCACAAGCTGATCCAGATCACTGGAACAACCAGAGTGGATATGATAATGCAGAGCAGCAGGGCTGGAAAAGAGCTTTAGAAGATTTGACATGCATTCAGCGAACCTCCACCCACCCATCCCTACAGCTGTGGGCAGCAGTGTACGCTCCTGACCGCCAGGGGAAACCACAAGCATGAGCATGCTGGACAACAGTTAGTTCTTTCAGTGTTGCTTCACACTGCATCTAACTTTCAAATCTAATCTAATCTACTGTTAGAATGAACCCACACTGCACACGATGGGTTCCAGTAGAACCAACCCTATGCAGGGTGAAAGCTGCAGCAAATATGGTAAATATAATACAGAGCTGGCATTACTTTAGGAAGTGAACATGAAAAGCTCATGTTCAACCCAGAAAGCTGGCAAGAGCATTTCACAGCGGTGGCCCCAACCCTGGCCCTGGAGGACTCCCTGACCTGCATGTTTCACTAAACATCTGGAACTTCTGAAGGCAGTGATTAGTTGGACCGGGTGGGGTGGATCAGGGTTGGATGGAGGAAGGTAGCGCTCCATCAGCAGGTTTGTTGACCACTTCACTACATTCTAGGCAGAAGTGTGTCCTTCCCTCAACAAAAGTCCACTAGTACAACTGTTCTGAGTTTACATGCACTGGATAATCTGAGAACTGGAGACAATCAGATGTTCCCAGTAATCTAACAAATAGTCCCATTGTTACGAGTCAGGCGGTAATCAAATTACAGCTTGCAAGCGGCCATTAATCTCACAGAAGAAAGTGAAAATTAGGAAGGTGGCGTCACGATCAGGGACAGCTAATCCAAGTTTGCTGTTTGACCACTTAATCAAATTACTACAGAAATCTGATGAAGACTGGATCACCAAGTGCAACAGAGTCCGGTTTCAAATATACAGCTCAGTCTGATTTCTGTCTGGTTTCTCGCTCTGCACACACTCTGTTCTGGACAAGCTCCACGTCCTCTGAAGGGACTCGGTGTGGTTGTTTTGGTTCAATCAGAGTGTGATTCCTTTGAAAGGCCTGTCCAGCTGCTCTGCTCATCAGCATCTCTAACGAGTGGGATCTGCTTTGTTGGGGCAGGAGCATAGAGCATGTGATCTGAGAGAAAGCTCTCAGGCGGCTCCATCAGACTGACCTGCAGAAAGCAAAAATGACCAGCGAATTCCCAGCCACTCGCAGCGTCCCGACTAGGAGGATGATGAAGGCCAGTATGTAATGCACATGGTCAGGAACGTCCACTTTCTTAAAGAGAGTGTTCCTCTGCAGCTCCATAACCAGCACCTTCAAAGCCAGAAAACAGAGGAGAGTGAGTCTCATACACACACACACACACACACCAGGCTGTCAATACTAGTCTGATTAATGCTCCGCTGACTGGATCAGTGAATTATAGAGGAGATGGATATGACTGCAAAAGACCTTTAGAAGATTTCACATGCATTGACCTCACCCGACCTCCTCCTCCACCACCACCACCACCACCACCACCATCCCCACCACAAGGCACAGGGTCACAGAGGCCGCAGTGCAGATGCAGGGTCACTAGGGGGACCAACAGTGAATACCAGTAAATGTTCGTACTGGGATTCGGAGATTTGGAGATTCAGCTTTTTATATGAAGTACAGGTGAAACGATTCGACCCACCACAACCACACTTTCCTGTAGAGACCGAAGGCGCTACGTTCCCGGGGCTTATGTTCCCAAAGAACAATATTTACAATATTTCAATTCCCAAAAAGGTATGTTAACAGGGTCCGACATTCCCAGCCAGGATTCTATGTTCTGTCTTCAAACCCTGTCCTGGCTCCTACAGTAGAAATGCCCCCAAATACAACATATGCAATAGATGGACAAAAGGACTGGGACATCTATTCATTCACCTTTTCTTCTGAAATCACTATTTAAAAGAGTTTCTCCTGCTTTTGTTGGAGTAACTGTCTGTTAGATGATCACCCCCACCTCATCCTAAAAGTTCTGTATGGAGCTCCATCATTCCAGAGAACACGGTTCCACTGCTCCACGGATCAGTGCTGGGGGTCTTTATACCCTCTAGTCCACACCTGCTATTAGACATGGAGACAGTAGAGTCATGTTTGTTTATCTGCTGCAGAGAGTCCTATTGTATTGGCAGTTTTTCTCTACAGCATTTGCACCTCTGTGTCAGCAGTGTGCAGCTTTACGTAGCTGAATGCTGAATTAGAAAGGTGTCCATAAACTTTTGACATGAAAAAACTTTCAGAACGTGTGTCAGTGTGGAGGTTTTACTCTTTCATCTGTAATCTGTCCATCAGGGCTGGAACAGATGGAGGTCAGAGAGGGGTGGGGGTGGATTGAGTATTATCTCATGCCCCCCTGATCCCTGAAAGCATCAGCCTGCCTGTAACACACACACACACTCACACACACACTCACACACACACACACACACACACACACACACACACACACACACACACACAACAGGCCTCAACACCCAAACAGCAGATCTTTAAACACGGCCCAAATCTCGCACTGTCTTTTTAACAGAACCTACGTTCATCTGAACAGTTCAGCCTCACAGGAGCTATCGGAGTTCTGAGATCATCACCTCCTCCGTGTTCTCCTCCGTGTTCTCCTCCGTGTTCTGTATTAATACCAGTACTGACCGCTCCAGTTCTGAGAGTTTACTGAACTGGGACTTGACTACCGGAGTGTCTGAGACTCAGCTGGCTGCTGTCACTTCCTCCAGGGTTACTGTCAGTGTTTCATAGTGAACATGGTTGATTGATTGATTGATTGATTGATTGATTGATTGATTGATTGATCACCTGAGAATGTGTTTGAGTGCAGGTGAAAGCTTATTTTCCTTTGACGCTATAGCCACGCCCTCCTGCAGCCACGCCCTCCTGCAGCCACATTCGGACCTTTCTTTAGAATGGTATGAGCCTTCTAGTTTAGTCTGAAGAGTCCCACCACCGAACACCTCCCTCCCTGCTGTGCTCCATTCTTCTCCTCCTCTCGCAGTTACGAGGAAGGCTGCATGAATTCCGAGCTGGCTGTTCTGAGTCACGTTACTGTTTCGGATTTCAGCACCACATAGAACCAGATCAGAACAGGGTCAGATTCAGTGTAACACACAGGTAACACACCTGAGTCCAGGCAGTCGGAACTAAATCCTGGGGTGGATTACGACTTGCTGGACCTAAAACCCCCACCTCTGTCCACACTGCAGCTGATTCTGTCGATTAAATACCAAGCAAAGACATAAAGACGTGGTCACCCTACCTGCTGCACTTCACAGTCGCACACGGTAGTGTCCAGCTCCTCTGCCTCACGTCTTCATCACCACCACAACGGCTGAACTCACCATCACCGCTGCGTGAGTAATCCGGGCAGCAGTGAGCTCTCTGGGTGAGTGAGCGGTGAGATTTAAACATGTGGGATTATATCTGTCTCTGTGTAATCCTGACACTGCACTGGACATGAAGACAGTAGCAGCACTAATCTAATTGGCCACTGGCCACATCTCAGCGGCCACATACTGTCAAATGTGATGATGGGACTCTCAGCATCACATTGAAGATGTTCAAAACGTAAATCAGTGTCGAGACTGCCTACTGCCCCACTGAAGGGTAAAAACCAGCAAGGGGAGGACTTCCGAACCTTCTAGGACATAGACATATGTACCTAGTGATGCATTGACCAATGAATCATCGATCACAGTGGAGTTATATATCTATATGTTCCTTATCTCATTGGTTCCCTCATAGACATCAACCTGGTTGCCTTCTTCTCATCTGGCTTTGGCCTTTCCACCTTTGGCTCTCCTGGTCGCTCTCCTGGGCTGTGATCTGTGGTCTCTGTCTGCATTGTTCATTCTGGCAGTGCAGCTTCCACTTTTCCTCCCTGACTGACCACTCCGCAGGTGTTACTCAGGAGCTCTACTCCTCTCTTCTTGACCACGCGACCGGGGTGGGGGTGGGGGTGCGGCCCGGGACCTATTGCTCCACGGACTGGTACCGGTCCGTGGCCCGGAGGTTGGGGACCACTGTCACAGAAGACAGTGCAGGTCAGAGACAAACCAAGACATGAAGTCTAAGGAAGTGTCTGTAGACCTCCAAGACAGGATTGTATGGAGACACAGATCTGGGGAAGGTCCAGAAACATCTGTGGAGAGAGAACCTTCCAGATTGATAAACATTTCTGCAGCACTTCACCAGTCAGGTCTGTATGTTAGAGTGGCCAGACAGAAGCCACTCCTGAGCAAAAGACACGACAGCCTGTCTGGAGTCTCCAAAAAACACCTAAAGGACTCTCAGATCATGAGAAACAAAAAGATTTAACTTTATGGACTGAAAGCTAAACATCATGTCCAGAGGAAACCAGGCTCTGCTCATCACCTTGCCAATACCATTCCTCCAGTGAAATATGGTGGTGGCAGCATCATGCTGTGGGGATGTTGTTCTGCAACAGGAACTGGGAGACAAGTCAGGGTCAAGGGACAGATGACTACAGTGATGTACAGAGACGTCCTTGATGATAACCTGCTCCAGAGCGCACTGGACCTCAGACTGGGATGAAGGTTTATCTTCTAACAGGACAACGACCCTAAACATACAGCCAAGATAACAAAGGAGCATCTTCAGGACAACTCTGTCAATGTCCTTGAGTGTCCCAGACGGAGCTGAGACTTGAACCCGATTGAACATCTCTGGGGAGCTAAAATGTCTGTGCACCAACGCTCCCCATCCAATCTGATGGAGCTTG
>CM067522.1:0-2500 GCA_034509495.1 Acestrorhynchus altus | reverse complement strand
GGTCCAATCAGGTTCCGTTAAAGGTTTCCTCGACCCAAGGTCCAGAACCTCACACTGTCTAGATCAGCATTTTTAATCAACAACTGAACGTCCAATTACAGGTCCACACACTTCACCAGTGTTCATGGTGAATTTCACATTGAACTGAGTTCTAAAGAACACACTCATTTAGACAGAAGCTTCTGAAGGAGCTAAAATAAACAGCTGGTCCTGGAGCTCCACCTTACTGCTTTACACCACCGGGGGCTACATCTCCCCATCTCATGATGTCACCTCACCTTTACTCCTCCAAACATCTCAGCTGATCATAAAAACTCTTGGTGGAGTAAGAGCTGTTATGATTCTACAAATGACCAAACCTAATATGAAAGTGGTGGACCTGGATTCCCCCCTCTGGACACTCCAAAGAGGAAAAGTCCTCCCACAACTCCCTGAGGTTGGTTTTGCCTGGCTGGACCTGAAACCTCCACATCTGTCTTATGTACAGCTGTGTGAGCTGATGTTCCAGTAGAAGGTCCTGACTTGTGTAACTCTATGATCATCCTTCTCAGACCTGCTGTGTGTTGGTCGGTCCAATCAGAGCTGTCGATCTCACGTGGCTCAGAGATGCTGTAGTCCATCATGATAACTGGCAGGGTTAGGGTTAGAGCTCCTGGTCTTTTTGAGTTCAAAGACATTTCTGAACTTCTAATCTGAGTGAATCAGTGTCTCAGTGGACATCACTGACTGCGTCTCAGTGAGTGTGATCAGTACCTTCTGAACGGCTCCACTGAAAGCTCGCAGGACTCCAGCGCTGCTCTTCACTCGGTCATAATCAGGAACTCCACCGATGTAGAGCGGAGAGCTGCACTTTATCTGAGTGAATGCACCCTGAGACGCGCACACACACACACACACACACACACACACACACACACACACACACACACACACACACACACACACACACATCAGATCTCTGCTGGAGAACTGTAAACCAGCATGTGTGTAAGGCAGCTGAGATAATGGGCTGAATTTGAGTTTTAAACACTGTGAATCAACACACACCAAATACGGTTGTGCTTTAATCAGTTGTATATTAGTGTTCAGTCGCTCAGATAAACACTGCGCTTTAAAGACTTACACTGTACTGACGGTCCTTTAATGTCTCAGCTTTAACCTTAATCTGAAACCAAAACTCAACATCACCATCACACCATCACAACATCACCATCACCACCACACCACACACTGTTTACACTGTAGCTGATTAACATACCTAACACCAACCTAACCTCAAAACCAGACACTGACCCTCTAACCCCAAAACCAACACTGACCCTCTAACCCCAAAACCAGACACTGACCCTCTAACCCCAAAACCAACACTGACCCTCTAACCTCAAAACCAGACACTGACCCTCTAACCCCAAAACCAACACTGACCCTAACCCCGACAGCAGACACTGACCTTCTAACCCCAAAACCAACACTGACTCTCTAACCTCAAAACCAACTCTGACCCTCTAACCCCAAAACCAGACACTGACCCTCTAAACCCAAAACCCAACACTGACCCTAACCAAAACCCAACACTGACCCTAACCCCAAAACCCAACACTGACCCTAACCCCAAAACCCGACACTGACCCTCTAACCCCAAAACCAGACACTGACCCTCTAACCCCAAAACCAACACTGACCCTCTAACCCCAAAACCCGACACTGACCCTCTAACCCCAAAACCCAACACTGACCCTCTAACCCCAAAACCCGACACTGACCCTCTAACCCCAACACTGACCCTCTAACCCCAAAACCCGACACTGACCCTAACCCCAAAACCCGACACTGACCCTAACCCCAGAACCCAACACTGACCCTCTAACCCCAAAACCCGACACTGACCCTCTAACCCCAAACCCGACACTGACCCTCTAACCCCAAAACCGACACTGACCCTCTAACCCCAAAACCCAACACTGACCCTCTAACCCCAAAACCCGACACTGACCCTAACCCCAAAACCTGACACTGACCCTCTAACCGCAAAACCAACACTGACCCTCTAACCCCAAAACCAGACACTGACCCTCTAACCCCAAAACCAACACTGAGCCTCTAACCCCAAAACCAACACTGACCCTAACCCCGACACCAGACACTGACCGTCTAACCCCAAAACCCAACACTGAGCCTCTAACCCCAAACCCAAAACTGACCCTCTAACCCCAAAACCAACACTGACCCTCTAACCTCAAAACCAGACACTGACCCTCTAACCCCAAAACCGACACTGACCCTCTAACCCCAAAACCAACACTAATCCTAACCCGCAAAACCAACACTGACCCTCTAACCCCAAAACCAGACACTGACCCTCTAACCCCAAAACCCAACACTGACTCTCTAACCTCAAAACCAACACTGACCCTCTAACCCCAAAACCGACACTGACCCTCTAACCCCAAAACCAGACACTGACCCTCTAACCCCAAAACCCAACACTGACCCTAACCCC
>CM067521.1:26112047-26218165 GCA_034509495.1 Acestrorhynchus altus | reverse complement strand
TTACGGTTAATGACGAGCTTAGGGTTAGGGTTAGGGTTAGGGTTAGGGAAACAGTAAGTCCCAGTGATTCCATATGGTAATATGTTGTTTGGGGGCTAAATACATGAATAGTCGTGAAGTTTGGTGGCATTCGGACTTACGGTTCGTTATAAGCTGACGATTGGGCTTCCAGTTAGGGTTAGGGTTACAGCTAGAGTTAGGGTTAGGGTTAGGGTTAGGGTTAGGGAAACGGTAAGACCCAGTGATTCCAAATTTTTTAATATGTTGTTTGGGGGCCAAATATAAGATAAGGACCGAAGGTTTGGTGCCTCTAGGCATTACGGTTAATGACGAGCTTCATTCACACGTCCACATGCAATCCGTGATTGCAAGATTGCAGATTCACCTAGTCCTATTATGCATGAAAAATAACAAGAATAATTCTTTTAAGCTGATAAAACTACTGAAATGTGTGTTTGTGGCTGGGGACCATTAGTGTGTACCCCCCACATTAAAGGTCAGCTGCAGCATAAGTACAGTACAGAAAAGGGTAAGAAAAGAAAAGGAAAATATTTTAATTTAGTAAAGAAAACATTATATAAGTATGAAGATTATAATATGGAGACTATATATGAATATATAACATATGTATGAATAGTGCATGGAAAATAAAAAGTCCAGAAGGTGGGGGTATTGCACTGTATCCTAGAGGTTAAGGGGAAGCAGCAGAGTGCATCCCCACATGAAAGTGCACCAAAATCGGATACATTGATAAATGGACTTGGGGTGTACTTTATGGGTCTGCCCCAGACCCAGGGGGTAGCTGGGCACTCTGGGGGATAGTTGGGGATGTTGGGGCTATATTGGGACTTGGTGGGCAGCCTAGAGGTTAAGGAGAAACAGCAAATTGCATGTACAATTGAAAGTGCACTAAAATCGGATACATTTATAAATATTGTTAGGGTGGATTTATGGGTCTGCCCCAGACCCAGGGAGTAGCTGGGCACTTGGGGGGGATAGTTCAGGATAGCTGGGGATGCTGGGGCTATATTGGGACTTGGTGGGCATCCTAGAGGTTAAGTGGAAGCAGCAGAGTGCATGTGAAATTGAAAGTGCACCAAAATCGGATACATTGGTAAATGGTGTTGGGGTGGACTTTATGGGTCTGCCCCAGACCCAGGGGGTAGCCACGCACATGGGGGGGGGGGGGGGTACATTAGATGCTGGGGCTCTATTGGGACTTGGTGTGCATCCTAGAGGTTAAGGAGGAACAGAAGAATGTATGTGCAATTGAAAGTGCACCAAAATCAGATACATTAGTAAATGGTGTTGGGGTGGACTTTATGGGCCTGCCCCAGACCCAAGGGGTAGCTGGGTACTTGGGGGGATAGTTGGGGATGCTGGGGCTACTCTGGGACTTGGTGGGCATCCTATAGTTTAAGGAGAAACAGCAGAGTGAATGTGCATTTGAAAGTGCAATATAACTGGATACATTGATAAATGGGAGTTGGGGTGTATTGTATGGGTCTGCTCCAAACCCAGGGGATAGCTGGGCACTTGGGGGGAAAGAGGGGATAGCTGGGGATAGTTTGGGCCTTGGTGGGCATCCTAGAGGTTAGGGAAAAACAGCAGAGTGCATGTGCAATAAATTTGGATGTACTGATAAATGGAGTTGGGGTGTACTTTATGGGTCTGCCCCAGACCCAGGGGGTAGCTGCGCACTTGAGGGGGATAGCTGGGGATGCTGGGGATACTTTGGGCCTTGGTGGGCATCCTGGATGTTAGGGAAAAACAGCAGAGTGCATGTGCAATAAATTTGAATGTATTGACAAATGGAGCTGAGGTGTACTGTATGGGTCTGTCCCAGAGAGCATGTGCAAATGAAAGTGCAATATAACATGAAAGTGCACTAAAATCGGATACATTGATAAATGGAGTTGAGGTGTACTTTATGGGTGTGCCCCAGACCCAGGGGGTAGCTGGGCACTTGGAGGGGATAGTTGGGGATGCTGGGGATGTTTTGGGTCCTGGTGGGAAGCCTAGAAGTAAGGGGGACGCAGTGAAGTGCATCCCCACATGGAAGTGCACCAAAATGGCATAAATTCATAGATGGAGATGGGTGTACTTTATAGGTCTGCTGTTAACCCAGGGGGTAGCTAGCCACTTAGGGGGGAGGTTAGGGAGGAGCAGTGAAATGCATCCCCACATTAAAGTGCACCAAAATTGAATACATTGATAAATGAAGTGGGGGGGGGGGGGTAAACTTCATTAGTGCCGGAGCGAGACGAAGCTCACATTAGCCACCAAGTGCATTCATGGCTCTTTCCAGAGCGAGATGAAGCTCATGTCAAACAGCCAGCGTGCATTTCCGGCTTGTCGCACCCATGAGATTAAAGTCACCTACTATGTCAGAGTTAAACTATGCCCCTACGCGTCCTCTCTGCATTCATCGGATGAAATCAATTTGCTGGGACTTAGTAAAAGGGGGGTGACATTGAAGCTCACAGAGAGCCCTAGAGGGTACCCAACTGCTCTGACCCAACCTTGTGCACACCCAAGGATGTTGAGGTTTGACTTGGCCTTTTTTATTTTTTGGAAATAATTGGTTCTACAAGTGGTCTGGAACAACCAGACTTAAACCAGAAATGCTGTTGCAGTTAACTATCTGAGTCAGATTAAGCACACAGGCTCAAAGTTCAAACAGAGCGGAGAGAGGGGTTTAGTCCATGGGGGCTGGGTGCTTAAGTGTGGGTGCACATGTTCGACTGGTGCACAGGTTATTTTCTGGGTCTCCCTTGGAAGTAGGTGGTAGCTGGGGGGATTGGGGGAATAGCTGGGGACGTCTACTTTAGGAGTTGGTGGGTAACTTGAGAGTCAGGGGGAAGCAGCAGAGGTGTATATTCACATTGAAGTACACTAAAGTGGGATTGATATACTTACAGAATGGTGCGCACTTGATGGGTGTTCTCCAGTATGAGGGACATAGTTGGATAGCCTGAGCATCAAGGAGGAGCAGCAGAGTGTGTATTCCCTATTAACATGCAACAAAGTGGGATACACTGATAAATGCAGTGGTGTGCAAAAAGGGAAACATTTAAAAATTGGAGTGGGGTGCACATTATTATTGTTATTATTATTATTATTATTATTATTATTATTATTATTTTTCATGGCATCTTCCTAAGTATGAGGGGGTTAGTTGGGTAACTTGAGGGTCAAAGGGGAGCAGCAGAGTGAGTACCTACCATCACCAAAGTGAGATACATTAATAAATGGGGAATAAAGTTTTCCCCATGGGACTTTGTGTTAATGTAACCATAGAAAAGGAAAGCAGACGCTATGTGGCCTCAAATAACCCTTTATTAAAGAACATCATCATCATCAACATCATCTCTAAAGAGATCTGATCCCAAATCCTCCAGGGCTTGTGGGCTGGTTAAGGACACTTCTTTGGTGCTGGCATGACCACGAAGGGCCTTCATGTGCAATTCCCTTACACAGAACACTTCGGTGAGGTTGGGCAAGGTGGTATAGTATTGAAGACACATACAACATAATAATCTAACATGAATTGTAGTGTCTTAACTCCCAATGGGATTTTTGTTCTAATTTCAGAGTTTAAAACCCGCACAGAGTGTCATAAACGGATCATAAAAACCTAAGCTTGTGTTTTTAAAAGACGCTACTGGAGATTAGAAGATACAAGACAATTTACTATCAAATAGAATGTTGGCCTTAAAGTCAATATAACAAAGTCAAAAACCCAATTGGACATGGGACACAGGCCTGGGAGTGATCAACCTAGGTCAGCCACCTCAAAGGAGGGTGTATAGTGTTGAAGGGCTGAAACACCCATTGAGTTTGAGGTACACTACTGATGATGTGTCCTAAAATGTCTAGAACTATGAATCAATGGATATACACAATATTTAAATAAATAAATAACATAGTAATATCCTTCTGATATAAATGTGTAGGTTTCAATTAAACTCTTTCAAAAATAACTCTTTTTACTTTAGACTCCTCAATAAACCTCACTACTCCAACACTAAACCTGTTTACTCAAACCCATTTTAATTTAATATAAAAACACATAACCCTAACCCTCACCCTACCCTTAACCCTTACCCTAACTCTAACCCTAACCCTAACACTTATTGTGTTCCAAACACTTAAGCATTAGTCTTAGAGCTACCAAATTTGACGGGGTGGTTGAATGGAATGCTGTTGGTGACATATTAAAGAGCCAGTCCTCCAGCATAAAATATGCAGGAAGTAGCTCTACATTCATGGTAGGCTCACCAAACATCAGCACTATTCATGTATTTGGCCCCCAAACAGCATATTAAAATTGCAAATCACTGGGCCTTACCATTTCCCTAACCCTAACCCTAACTCTAACACCAATCAAAACCTGATCATTAACCGTAGAGGCACCAAACCTTTGGCTGAATTTAAATCTAAACCACAAACTGAAATGGCATGGTAGGTGACGTTACATTTATATTCTTTCTTTCTTTCTTTCTTTCTTTCTCTCTCCCTTTCTCTCTTTCTCTCGCTCTCTCCCTTTCTCTCTTTCTCTTGCTCTCTCTCCCTTTCTCTCTCTCTCTCTCTCTCTCTCTCTCTCTCTCTCTCATCGCTCATCTGCTCTTTACTCCAGACGGAGTGTCCGATTTGCAACGAGAAGCTGTTGGATGTGCTTGACCACCTGAAGGGGATCCATGGCGTTACCAACCATAAAGAGTTGGTCCTTCTTCTGGCATATTCTAGAGGGAGATGTAAAGGCCATTTGCAGTGTACTATATGTGTCAGGAGTCTTCGCTGGGTGTCGGTGCACCGCAGCCAGCGGTGTCCTGGGTGAGGGAAGAAACCACGGGAGGGGAAGGGTAGGTGGCTCTCAGCTCTTCCAGCTGCTTGAGGATGCGGTCTCGTCAGGCTGCGGTCAGCAGGTTGTGAATCTCCTCAGCTGTGCACAGACTGCAGGTGCATGTCCAGTCTCCGTAGTCTCCTGACACATATAGTACACTGCAAATGGCCTTTACATCTCCCTCTAGAATATGCCAGAAGCAGGACCAACTCTTTATGGTTGGTAACGCCATGGATCCCCTTCAGGTGGTCAAGCACATCCAACAGCTTCTCGTTGCAAATCGGCCACTCTGTCTGGAGTAAAGAGCAGATGAGTGATGAGAGAGAGAGAGAGAGAGAGAGAGAGAGAGAGAGAGAGAGAAAGGGAGAGAGAGCAAGAGAAAGAGAGAAAGGGAGAGAGCGAGAGAAAGAGAGAAAGGGAGAGAGAAAGAAAGAAAGAAAGAAAGAAAGAATATAAATGTAACGTCACCTACCATGCCATTTCAGTTTGTGGTTTAGATTTAAATTCAGCCAAAGGTTTGGTGCCTCTACGGTTAATGATCAGGTTTTGATTGGTGTTAGAGTTAGGGTTAGGGTTAGGGAAATGGTAAGGCCCAGTGATTTGCAATTTTAATATGCTGTTTGGGGGCCAAATACATGAATAGTGCTGATGTTTGGTGAGCCTACCATGAATGTAGAGCTACTTCCTGCATATTTTATGCTGGAGGACTGGCTCTTTAATATGTCACCAACAGCATTCCATTCAACCACCCCGTCAAATTTGGTAGCTCTAAGACTAATGCTTAAGTGTTTGGAACACAATAAGTGTTAGGGTTAGGGTTAGAGTTAGGGTAAGGGTTAAGGGTAGGGTGAGGGTTAGGGTTATGTGTTTTTATATTAAATTAAAATGGGTTTGAGTAAACAGGTTTAGTGTTGGAGTAGTGAGGTTTATTGAGGAGTCTAAAGTAAAAAGAGTTATTTTTGAAAGAGTTTAATTGAAACCTACACATTTATATCAGAAGGATATTACTATGTTATTTATTTATTTAAATATTGTGTATATCCATTGATTCATAGTTCTAGACATTTTAGGACACATCATCAGTAGTGTACCTCAAACTCAATGGGTGTTTCAGCCCTTCAACACTATACACCCTCCTTTGAGGTGGCTGACCTAGGTTGATCACTCCCAGGCCTGTGTCCCATGTCCAATTGGGTTTTTGACTTTGTTATATTGACGTTAAGGCCAACATTCTATTTGATAGTAAATTGTCTTGTATCTTCTAATCTCCAGTAGCGTCTTTTAAAAACACAAGCTTAGGTTTTTATGATCCGTTTATGACACTCTGTGCGGGTTTTAAACTCTGAAATTAGAACAAAAATCCCATTGGGAGTTAAGACACTACATTTTCTGGATATACTTCTGTTATATGCATCTTCTTTTTGATTTAATTTTCAGTCTTCAGTAATGTACCTGAGAGTCTTTAAAGCAATAATTTAGGCTTTTATGATCCTTTTGCATCCCTCAAATGGGTTTTAGACTACAAAATTAGACTAGACAATCCGGTTGAGGATTAAGATGCTACATTTCCTGGTAGATTACCCTTGGTTGTAAGTTATTTATTTGTATGTGGTGTAAAGGTGGGCAGTAAAGGGTTAAATACTTACCTGACCACCCAAATGACCCCTTCATTAAAAACACTAGGTTTCCTAGGTCACCCAGACAGGGTCTGTGAAGGTATTGTGTCCTCTTGGGACTTCATCCTCCAAATAATTTTCAATGATCTAAGTCTAGGCAGAATCTTTCCTCCAGATTGCAGTCTAGTGTTCTCCAATGGTGCAGAGTAGGAACCTGGCTCATTTCTAACCAACTCAATTGGGGTTAAATACAGCTGGCAAGATATCATCACCCATTGAATAGAAATCATCTGTCCAATTCCTTCCAGCAGTAATCAGCCTACCTGAAAATTCATGTGTTTGGGCGTGTTTTAGAATCTAATAGGTGGTTGAGGTCCTAGGGTTTGTGAGGGGGAGGGGCTATCACAGTGCTGAGAGCTGAGTCATCTCTTAACAAGCTGCAGGTGGACAAAGGGGGAGGAGCGTCCCCTCACTCAGAGCTGCTTTCAGCTTCATGCACACACACACACACAGAGAGAGAGAGAGAGAGAGAGAGAGAGAGACGGTCGGATCCGAGGTGACTCTTTAGGTCGGTTCACCTACTGCTCAGTTCTTGGGTCCAGTGTAGTCAACTATGCCATTAGATTAGGTAGATACTTTATCGATCCCTTACAATCCTGAAGGAAAGGATTCATTGAGAAAAACAAAAGCAGTATACATGAGTATACATTACTGACATGAACCCCTCCTCCATCCGTGCATTCACCATCAGACCACAGTTACCACTATCAGACCACTGTCAAACGAACGTGTTCCTAAAAAGAGTTCACCAATCTGAGAAACCCGAGGAGTCCAGCAAACTAATCTCAATTAATCTGGCTTACAAATGGACTCCCATCAGTGTGTCTGAATTCACCACTGCAACCAGTTCTGCAGAGATCACTGACCTTATTAACAGGTTTCTAATAAAAGAGTTCCAGTCAAACCAAAAAGATATTAATCTGGCAGTAAATCAAATTAATCACATTTATCATCAATGTGCAACCAAAGCGTGACAAAAACAAAAACCCTGAGTAGAAAAGCCCAGAAAGAAACCTGGTTTGATGAAGAGTGTAGAACTATAAGAACACAACTCAGACAGCTATCAAACCAGAAACAGAGAAACTCAGAAACCTGATCTGAGACACAAATACAATGAAACACTTAAAATGTACAAACATTATACAAGAAAAAACAACAATATTATAACAAAACACCACAGGAGATAGAAAACTCCATTCATCAGAACCAATTCTGGGAAAGATGGAACTCAGTAAACAAAAAACAGAATCAGGATGTCCCCATCCAAAATTTATTAGCAGAAATTCAAACAATAAATCTGACACCTCATCAAAAACACACATAAAAGGAATTAGAACATTTAGAACTGGCCATCAAATGTTACCAGAACCCACTCGATCACCAAATGACTCCAGAAGAACAGTCAGACACTCTCCATGTTCTAAAGCCCAACAAAGCTTGTGGCCCTGACAGCATCAGGACTGAGATGCTGAAGTTCAGCTCCTCTGAGCTGCACAGGGCTGAACTTCAACTCCTCAATCTGGTTCTGCAAGCTGGCTGCTTTCCTGAGTCCTGGAACAGGGGGCTCATTTCCCCGATCTACAAGAGTGGAGACAAATTCCACCCCAACAACTACAGAGGCATCTGTGTGAGCATTAACCTGGGGACGGTCTTCTGCTGTATCATAAATGCCCGGATTCAGGCCTTCCTTTCTGAACACAGTGTCCTGAGTAATCCACACCCTAAACCTAGACAGGCTAATCCAACAGAGCATCCACCAAAACAATGGGAAAATTTTTGCATGCTTTATTGACTTCAAAAAGTAAATTAATTTCTACTAAAACGTAGATAAAAGGTTCCACAAAGGTTCCACAACAGTCCAGTCTTGAAGATCATGATCCATCCTTAAGTGATTATGCAGTCCTTTATTATATATGTATATGTTACAACCTATAGTTGTAGTTATATTTGAGTTTTAGATTTGTGTTGGATCAAACCCTCCATTTAGGTCTAGGATAAAGGGTATGTTAAGGTTAGGTTAGAATTAGGGTCAGGGTTATTATAAAGGTTTAAATATAAGGATTAAAGTGAAATTAGAATGTAAGATTAGGTTAAAATTAGGGTATTATAAAGTGTAAAGTTTTAGGATAAAGGTTTGGATAAGGTTAGGGGTTAGGGTTAGACATTAAGGCTAGGGTTAGGTATTAAGATTAAGCATTAGGTGTTAAGGATAGGGTTAAGGTTAGTGTTAGGTGTAAGGGTTATGGGTTAAGGTTAGGGGTTAATTTTAGGGTTAAGGGTTAAAGTTAGGGTCAGGTGTAGGGGTTAGGGGTTAAGGTTAGGGGTTAGGTTAGGTTAGGTGTAAGGGTTAGGGGTTAAGTTTAGGGTTAAGGGTTAAAGTTAGGGTTAGGTGTAGGGGTTAGGTTAGGTTAGGTTAGGTGTAAGGGTTAGGGTTAGGGGTTAGGTTTAGGGGTTAAGTTTAGGGTTAGGTGTAGGGGTTAGGGGTTCAGGTTAGGGGTTAAGGTTAGGGTTAGGTGTAGGGGTTAGGGGTTAAGGTTAGGGTTAAGGGTTAGGTGTAGGGGTTAGGGGTTAAGGTTAGGTGTAGGGGTTAGGGGTTAAGGTTAGGGTTAGGTGTAGGGGTTAGGGGTTAAGGTTAGGGTTAGGTGTAGGGGTTAGGGGTTAAGGTTAGGGTTTGGGGTTATTTTATTATTTTTATTTATTTATTTATTTTCACCCCTACTAATTTAGATGTGCCAATTACCCATCCCGCTAAGTAGGCTCCCACATTACATGCTCTGCTCTCGACGCATACATTTTCACACCAAAAACTGCCTAAATACATAAGACTATAATCTTACCTTCATATAAATATTTGACTGGTTTACAAGTCACCCAGTCTTCAAGATAAACCACACAATTTATAAAAAAAATGGCTCTTTAATATATTCAACAGGCAATAAATTTAAAGTTCCAACATTACACATGTATACATTTTCATAACAGAAACTGGCTAAATACATAAGACTATAGTTTAACCTTCACATAAATGTTTGACTGGTTTTCAATTCACTCAGATTTCCATTAAAACCACTCAATTTAGTTAGAAAATAACTCCTTAATCTATTGAAAAATAATAACTTACTAATAGCATTATTATAAACACACACCTTTTCACACCAAAAATTGAATAAATACATTAGACTATAGTCTTACTTTCACACATTTTTGACTAGTTTGCAAACTATAAAAACTAAACTGTAAAATTGCTAATAGCAATATTACAGACATACATTTTCACACCAAAAAGTAACTATGTACATATGACTATAGTCTTACCTTCATACACATTTTGACTGGTTTTCAATTCACTCAGTTGTCAAGTAAAACCACTCAAAACTACTCTATAAAACTACTAGGTACTATGTCAAATTACATTTACATTTACGGCCTTATCCAGAGCAACTTACAAAAGTGCTTTGCTGTTCACTCAGGAAATATCCTTATCTAGTAGACGAGGCTAGAATCTAGAGATTTCTCACACTTAGATCCTGCTGAACACTAATGGTTAAAACAGATGAGTCTTCAGTCTGCGTTTGAAGACAGTGAGAGACTCAGCTGTTCAGACTCCCAGGGGAAGTTCGTTCCACCATTTTGGTTCCAGAACAGAAAAGAGTCTGGATGCATGTTTTCCTTGTGTTTTGAGGGACGGTGTGTCAAGTCGAGCTGTACTTGAAGCTCAAAGGGCTCTTGGTACAGCTCGAGTTTTGACCATTGAGATAAGATAAGATAAGATAAATACTTTATTGATCCCTTACAATCCCGAAGGAAAGGGAAATTCATTAAGAAAAACAAATGCAGTATACATGAGGTAAGGAAGGAAGAAAAAAACACACCCAGACTATGTTCCAAGAGGAACATGATTTAGGTAGATAAAAAAACATCCAAGCACTTAAGCACACATAATCAACACAGAAGGAAGAAAAAGCTGCGAAGACGTTTTTCCTCCTGCAGATGGCGCCTTGCCTGGAAGCTCAACCTGAAATCCAGCAGTTGTCATGACAATGTCTCAGTTCTTAGATAAGCCTTGAGCAGCCAGCCAGAAACTGCAATCAACAGTAGGTAGGAGAAGGGAGGGAGCATCCCAGAACGTTGTCCTCTGGGGGAGATTTCCAGCATCTGCCAAGGTCAGAGCTGATAGGGGGGAGCCGAATAGCTGATAACACGAATATTTTGTCTGGGAGAGAGTAGGGTCCATTTTGCAGCTACTCATCTCCTGTTGTATGGTCTCCCAGACAATCAATACTCCTTTGCAAAACTGACAGTTTCTCCGAGATGTTCTCCAATGTGCGATGTAAAGTCACAGTCTGAGTCCTGACAGCCTTGCCCAGAGTGTCAAACATCTCAGGCAGCTTATAGGGGCCTTTGATAGCTGCCCTCACTTCTCTAATTTTCCGATATGCCAGTGCAGTGACCAGTCCAATCAGCAGAGTACTCACTATCAAAAATCCAAATATATATCCTCAACATCCTCGACTGACAGCACCGCCAGGCACACGACCTTCCACCTCTCCCAGGAGTCCATCGTGTATCCAGCTGCAAATGTCCGTCAGGACATGCAGGTTCCCCCGAACCCAGACTTCTCTTCAAGAAGATGGTGTCTATGGCGTTGAGAGACCAGTTGATCAAATCCATACTTTGGTTTAGAAGAACAGCATGAGCGAGTCTCCCAAGTGAGACAGTAGCAGACAAGACTGAAGAGCTAAGCAGGAGAGATAAGGGAGGAGAGGGAGGAAAGTGAGACCGCCTTCACCGAGAGCCAAGAGAGGTTGCTATCATGTATAGAGGAGCTGGTCCATTTTTGGCTTTGTAGATCAGTATCAAGGTTTTGAATCTGATGCAGGCAGGTACAGGAATCCAATGAAGGGAATGCTGCTGTGGTAGCTGGTGGAGGATTTGTTGAGGGAAGCGGGAGAGATGGATGCAGTGAGGGAATGGGTGGGGGGTACATGGGCTGGTTGAACTGGTTGAAGAAGTCGTTAATGTCATTCACCTTCTCCACTGTTCCCCCCACAACTCTGGTCTGCTCAGCCCAACAAATTAGTGAAAACTTACCTCATTTTTTAACACTAGATTACTATCCAACAGATCCAGAGGAATAGAATAGAATAGAATAGAATAGAATAGAATAGAATAGAATAGAACTTTATTGATCCCTTGGGAGGGTTCCTTCAGGGAAATTAAGGTTCCAGTAGCAGCATGGAATTCAACATCAGTACAGTGCAGAAGTAGAAAGATAGATAAACATGATTTAGTAAGAAGCACTAAATTATAGATAGATTTAAAAAAAAATATTTAGTAAGAAAGAAGCACTATATAAATATATAGAATATATAATATAGACACTATATTACAATTTACAATATAGATAATAGTGCATGAGAAAAAAGAGTTAGGAGTTGGATAAATTAATCAACTGTTTACATAATAACCTCAGATCAACATTGGACAATGTAGCACCACTTAAATATAAAAAATTAAGACAGAAGAAAATCACCCCATGGTACAACGATCAGACCCGTACCTTGAAACAGTCAGCACGAAGGCTAGAACGGAAATGGCGTTCCACTAAACTGGAAGTGTTCCACTCAGCTTGGAAGAACAGCCTAATTGATTATAGAAGGGCTCTAACTAGAGCTCGCTCAGATTATTTATCCACATTGATCGAAAAGAACAAAAACAATCCCAGAGTACTTTTCAGTGCGATCAGGCAGGTACACCACCGACGATTCCATCAAAGTTCACCAGTAATATCTTTATGGACTTTTTCAATCATAAAATAGAAAATATTAGACAGACAATTCAACCCATAATATTAAATCCAAACAGTTTGTCTTCTGGTCTGCCTGATATAGAACGAAATATAGATCTAGAAGAAAAGTTGGAAACCTTTCACCCACTTCCACAGTCAGAATTAGAGAAAATTATTTACTCCTCAAACTCTGCCACCTGCTGTTTAGATGCAATACCATCAAACCTACTTAAAGACGTGCTGCCACCTATAATCAAACCTCTCTTAACAATAGTAAACTCTTCTCTTAGTTTAGGTTACAAACCTAAAGCTTTTAAAGTAGCAGTCATTAAACCACTGCTGAAGAAAGCAAATCTGAATCAGAGTGTACTCGATAATTACAGACCTATTTCTAATTTACCATTTATATCTAAGATTTTAGAAAAATCTGTGGCCCAACAACTGTGCAGATACCTGCACAAGAATCACATATATGAAAAATTCCACAATGGATTCAGGCCTCATCATAGTACTGAGGGTCCTGGTTAGGATTACAGATGATCTCCTTCTTTCTCTGATCAAGGCTATGTGACCCTGCTTGTGCTGCTAGATTGAGGTGCAGCATTTGATACAATAGATCAGACTGTTCTCCTAGAAAGATTAGACAGCATGGTCGGAATCACAGGGACAGTGCTCTTGTGGTTCAGAATTACCTAACTGATAAGTTTCAATTTGTAAATGAAAAGGATGTCTCTTCCAGTCTCACTGAAATGAGATATGGAATCCCACAAGGTTCTGTTTTTGGACCACTACTGTTCAGTCTTTACCTGCTTTCTCTCAGCACAGTAATAAACAGACATAGCATTAACTTCCACTGTTACTCAGACAATACTCAACTGTATATATCAGACATTAACTTCCACTGTTATGCAGATGAGACTCTACTCTATATATCAGACAAACCTGATGATAAAACTAGATTAAAGAAAATGGAGGACTGGATAAAAGACATAAATTATTGGATGTTGCATAACTTCCTCCTTGTACATAGTAAAACAGCTCCTCCTTTTGTGTCCTAAAATTGCAAGGAAAAAATTATCAGACTTAATGCTAAATCTGGCCGATTTCTCAGTTATACCTGATTCAGTAGCCAAAAATCTTGGTGTCATAATTGATTCAGATTATCCAACACACAGGTAATATTACTAGGACAGCTTTTCTCCTTCTTCATAATATTTCCAAATTAAGAAATGTCCTGTCCTTACACACTGCTGAAAAACTGGTGCTTTTATTACCTCACGGTTAGATTACTGCAATGCACTGGACTTCAGTTCAAAATGCTGCAGCCAGTGTCCGACTAAACCCAGAACATCTGACCACATCAGTCCAATACTATCAGTGCTGCATTGGCTTCTGGTCAGATTCCCTATTGATTATAAAATTCTTTTACTTACATATAAAGCCTGACACAGACTCGCTCCTGAATACTTACAGGATCTAATTCACCTTTATGAGCCACCACCATCACTCAGATCACAGGGAGCTGCTTCCTATTAGTTCCCAGAATTCAGAAGATCTCAGCAGGGGGACGAGCCTTTTCTCACAAAGCCCCCCAGCTCTGGAATCACCTTCCAGATAATGTTCGGGACTCAGACACTGTCTCAGTTTTCAAGTCTAGACTGAAAACTTACTTGTTCAGTGTAGCATTTGGTCATTAATGTCTTAGCTTAGTTACAGGCTGCAGATCCACGGGTTCATGGACACTGAGGTTCATGGTAAACTGGGATTTATGGTAAACTGGGTTTTATGGTAAACTGGGTTTTATGGTAAACTGGGATGTTGGTGCTTCCATCTGACTCCTTCTCGTGATCACTCTGGTTTGTGACGGTGGAGCAGTTAGATGCCAATGTTTCAGGATGTTCCCATGTTTATGTTCTTCTGGTTCTCTCCGGAGTTCAGCTGTTATAGTCAGATCTGCCGGAGTCACTCGCCACACCCTGGTAATGTTTACATTCTCTATTATCTTTTAAATTTCAAACAAATTCATCTCTATGTTAATGATGACCCACTGGCCTGAACTGATTAGGTCCTAACCGCAAGCTCATCTGCCCCATCTGAGAAGGACGCAAAGCTCCCCTGATATATCTTTACATTAGCTTTCCACCTTCTGCCTACTGGACCTGGACTAGTTTCCCACCCTGTCTCTTATCCTTTGTTCCTGTGTTAACCTGTGTTTTATTTCTTGATTTCTGTGAAGCTGTTCTGTGACAACTTCAGTTGTGAAGAGTGCTATACAAATAAATGTTGATTTGCTTTTGATTTGATGCAAGTCACAAAAATGTACATAGATCATTATAGATGTAGTTTTGTACCTCATATAATTCACTAAATGAAGAGGTGTTTAGGATTCAGCGAGCAACATGCATGTTGTGTTGTGGTGTTAGTGTTTTCAAGCTCTGTTTTCCAGGTCCAAATGACCAACCTGTAAAACACACTTTCCAAAAAGTTCAATTTTATAACCTTGATTTGAGGAAGACCTACAATAAATAAAGCCTAGGCTTACCATACTAGGCACTGCCCCATCTTAGTGTAATTCACCTTGTATAAACTGTATAAGTGAAATATCCTGAACATTCTTTTTATTTCTGCAGTGTTCAAGTCATTAGCAGATGGAAGGTGTGAGAGGAAGGTGACCATGCATCTAATCTATTTTATTATATTTTTGTTTTTTTATACTTTTTTATTTAACTGTGTGCAATAGAAAATGTCCCATAAGATTGCATTAGAAAGTGTCTGGAAACTTTTGTCCAACAAAGTTGTTATCATAAAGCAGATTTACAGAAATCCTAAGAGACTCTGACCCCTCAGACTGGGAGAAAGTAACCTTGAGAGGAACCAAGTCTCTGAAGTGGAACCCACCTGTTTCTGGTCCACATTGGAGAGCACAGACATACAGCACAAACAGGAGTAATATAATAAAGAGGTAAAGCTGATAGTGAGAGCAGGCTGTGATTGGCTGAGAGTCAGAGTCAGAGTAGGCTGTGATTGGGTGAGAATGAGAGTAGGCTGTGATTGGGTGAATGAGGTTTTTAAATGCACATGAATGAATCAGATATTTTGGCCATGTACAGGACACAGAACAGAAAACTGACACATCCCTTGGTTAATAGAGGGGTCATAAAGGTGTGTAAGTGATAATTCTGCCAAGTTTTTGTCCTTTTAAGAGCCCAGTGAAAAGAGTGTGTTGCTTTTTGTCTGTGAGATTAGCATCACATCTGTGTGTGGAGACATTGTGGTCAAAACCAAGATAATTGTTTTGTCAGATGTCAAGAAGGTCTGGTCTCATGATGTGGGTGCAGTTTCGTACAATTCCAGATCACCTTTGGTCTTCATTACAGAATCTTTTACAGACAAATGTTATGTTTATGAGATCCTGCGACCAGTGGTTCTACCTTTTCTGAACACTCTGGTGCTCTATTTCAGCAGAGCTGAGTGAGAACATTTAAGATGCATGGGATGGATTATCACAGGGCACCATTAGGAACCTCTACAAAACAATGCAGAGATGTCTGGCAAACCCAATGCCATAGTGAGAGACACTACTGTATGTGTAGATCAAGAAACATTAGTCAAACATCAGTCTAAATTTTTCATGATTACTTGTATCCTACTTCCCAATAGCACTTCGATCCCACACTTTCTGCTGGGAGCAGGTATTTGTAATGATGAGTGTATTAAATATATATCATCATCATCATCATCTTCTTCTTCTTCTTCTTCTTCTTCTTCTTCTTCTTCTTCTTCTTCTTCTTCTTCTTCTTCTTCTTCTTCTTCTTTCGACTGCTTTAAGGGTCACCACAGTGGATCATCTGCCTCCATGTTACTGTTACACCAACCATCTCCATGTCCACATACATGAGGTGTGGGGGTCCAGTGTCCCCTAACTATGTATAAGTAGTTTGACCAGAGGAGGATGGGTCCTCCCCTTGTGAGCCTGGTTCCTCACAATATTTCTTCCTCCAGCTCTGAGGGAGTTTTTCCTTGCCACTGTTGTCATTTGGCTTGATCACTAGGGGATCTGTGTCATGTATACTTTGTTCCTGTTTTAACCTTTTTATTTATTTATTTATTTATTTATTTATTTATTTAATTTCTGTGAAGCTGCTCTGTGACAACTTCAGTTGTGAAGAGCGCTATAAAAATAAATGTTGATTTGATTTGATTTGATTAATAGCACCCACCTTAATCCAGCATTTCACCACTAGGAGGCACAGCAGTGTAATGAATCCAGATGGGAACAGGGTCACTGTGCCACTATGGAGAGATTCTGCTAATAAAGAGAGAGGTGAGGTGAGGTGAGGTCTGATATAAGGTGGAAGAAGAGGAGAAGGAGAAAAAGAAAAAGAAAAGCATGCCACAGTTTCATTGTGGGCTGATCATGGTAGTTGGACAGAGATTGAATACTGTTTTAAATTTCCAAAGTTTTGAATTGGGCTCCCTGTTTATATATATTATACTACCATACAGTAGTATGGTGCAAAGTTTTAGGTACCCTGTGTAAATGACAATGTAATCTCTATCTGGGAAGAAAGGCATGGTTTTCCATCACTATGTTCATTAAACATCTCCAAATTTCTCTTCATGTGAGTCTATTAGCAAGTGTAATAATAATGTGCAATACTCGCTCCTACACGACTCTTTTTTTCATGCACTATCTATATAATATTGTCTCTATATCATATGTTCTTTATATTTCTATAGTGTTTACTAAATTATTATCTTTCTACTCTTTGCTGTACTGTATTGATGCTGCTGGAACCTTAATTTCCCTGAGGGAAGCCTCCCAAGGGATCAATAAAGTTCTATCTAATCTAATCTATTATATAAAGTTCTCATCAACACCTGCTTTGGTAAATCAGTACTTAGTGATATTAAATCAGGTGTGCTGCTGAAGGAATCAAACACAACCAGGCACTGGGTGAGGGCATCCAGGAGAAATCTGAGAGCATGCTTTGTTCTTCAAACCTACTAAACTTCTTCCTGTATTTTAGTGCATTACCTGTATCTGTTCTAATGGGCTCTGGAGTATTTAAACTAATCACTCTTACTGAGCAGAGACAGGAGGAGAAATAATGGCATTAGAGGACTAAAACCTTTGCACAGTACTGTATATTTGGAGTTCTAATACCAGAGGCATGTTTTCCCTGTCAATAGGTTCTGCTGTAACATTAATTTTGCTTTGCACCTATGAACGTGTACAAAACTGACATGAACGTCATTCGTCTCACTGGAATAGTTTCACACATTCATTCTCTGTTGTCAAGTCTTTATAAATAATGTATTAATTCACTAACCGCTTGTGTGGTGACTGTGCTGTACACTGGTGTTTCCCAAAAGATGATGGTCAACTATGTTGTGGTGAGCTGTACACTATCTGAAAGTTGTACTGCATATAAAGGTGTTACAGATATTTCTTTAAAAGGTTTTTGTAGGCTAAGGATCAGCAGAGGTACAAAACTGAAATAGCCATTATCTTATCTGCTTTTTCCTGAATAGGGTCATGGTGGATCCACCTTGAATCACCCAGGGCAAGGCAGGAACATGCCCTGAGGGAACCAGAGTACCACACACACAGGGGGCAATTTAGCAGGGCCAATTCACCTAACGTGCATTTTTGGGAGGAAGCCTGCGCAGAAATGAGGAGAATACAACCAAATTCTCACAGCAAGCAAATGAGGAATGAACTCAGCCCCTGGAACTGTGTGACCCATGCACTACTTGCCACCCAAACTTAAATAGTAAAATGAAATATTCTAAATTTGTTTTAATTCAAAATAAATTTCTTGGGGAATTGGGATGTTCTAAGGCAGATTGTAGATTCTAGTCGACAGTGTCCTGTGGGCAACGTCCTGTGAGCACTGATGAAGGACTAGAGGATGACCAACACAAACTGTGCAGAAACAGATGAGCTTCTGTCTCTGACTTTACATCTACAAGCTGGAGACACTCGGTATGAGTGTCTAATAGAGTGGACAGTGAGTGGACACAGTGTTTAAACACTCCAGCAGCTCTGCCGTGTCTGATCCACTTGTACCAGCACAACACACACTAACACACCACCACCATGTCAGTGTCACTGCAGTGCCTGGATACAATCAAATTCTCACAGCAATGCCCTTGAATCCAGTTACAAAACAAAACATCACTGGATAGTAGTTTCTTCAACAAAAGCCAAGTAAATCATTTTGTCCACAGTGTAGATCTAAAAAGGGAAACCAAAATTTGTTCTTCAATTACATCACTCCAAAGAACCCTGTATCTGACTCTAGCATATCCCTGTGGAACTTAAACCCTCTGGAGCCAAAACCTGAGTCATGATAATGGGGAACACCATGGCAACTTCCTTATTCCCTGTGGTGAGCGAGTCCAATGTGCATGCAAAACACACTGTTCACCAACTTGTAGCTTTTTCCCAGTCTGGCTGTTACCTCAGTCTCACTGGGTCTGTCAGTACCTGACACTGGAGGCTGATGAATTTCTCTCTGCTTCATTTGCTGCTTGCTCCCCAGCCTCAGTCTCTGCTCTCTAACAGGGATATTTTTTACTGTACAGTGTTACTCTCTATTTCTTACATGAAACTGGAGACAGACTCTAGTTGTCTGAGTGGAGACCACCCAGCTTGTTCAAGACCATTGAATCAATCCTTTCCTATGCATGTCTCCCTACCAGACCAGTTACATTTACGGCACATAGCAGATGCCCTTATCCAGAGCAACGTGGAAAGTGTTTTGCGGTTCACTCAGATATCCTTAACTAGAAGATGAGGATAGAACCCAGAGATTCCAGAATCCAAAGAGAGACTTTAAAACATGGTTGGTTCAACGTGTTTTCAGTTTTTTTGGGTGCCCTCTCTCAATCAAAGTTTATTCATAAACTGCTTTTCACAGTGGTGTCACAAAGCAGCTTTAAAGAAATCCAAGTCCGAGCCTCTGCTGTGCAGTCAGCAGCAAAACTGGCAGGATAAACTCCCTCAGACTGGGAGGAGAAACCTTGAGAGGAACCAAGGCTGCAGAGATCACAGACATACAGCTCAAAGAGGAGTAATATAATAAATAAGAAAAGCTGATAGTGAGAGCAGGCCGTGATTGGGTGAGAGTGAGAGCAGCCTGTGATTGGGTGAGAGTGAGAGCAGGCTGTGATTGGGTGAGAGTGAGAGCAGGCTGTGATTGGGTGTGAGTGAGAGCAGACTGTGATTGTGTGAGAGTGAGGTTTGAGAGAATGTAAGAGAGTGAAGATGTTCATATGGAGGTACATGCTGGTTGTACCATGGGAGATGAGTGAGCCAATGCAATGATCCCAATGAGGACAACATCAGAGGGCAGCAGGGTGGTGTGATATCAGGGTAGATCAGTCAGGATAGGGCATTTCAGTACAAAGGAAAGAGTGAGAGAGAGAGAGAGAGAGAGAGAGAGAGAGAGAGAGCAGAAAGACTGTCTATAAAGGTTTTAACCAAAATCTGTGTAAAGAGAAAAGTTTTCAGTCCAGATTTAAAGACAGAGAGTGTGTCTGAGTCCCGAACAGTGGCACAGCATAAGTAGAAAATGACATAATTTAGTAAGAAACACTATATAAATATAAAGAATATATAATATACAGACTAAATTACAATATATATATATATATATATATATATATATATATATATATATATATATATATATATATATATATATATAGTGCCTGAGAAGAAGAGAAAAGACTCCAGTATGAGGCGGTGTTGCACATTGTTATTATTATTATTATTATTATTGCACTTGAACCATATATTGCACCAAGTCCAGATGTGTTGTGGTTGTGGGTTGTGAGTTACTGGTTGGTTCCTACTCGTTCCCATCCTCCATCCTCCTGTTACCACTCCTCCCCCCAGAGAGGAGTTGTACAGTCTGATGGCGTGCAGGACAAACAAAAGTTTTTAAGTCTGTTGGTCCTGCAATTGGGAAGGAGCAGTCTCTCACTGAACAGGCTCCTCTGGTGGCTGATGACAGTGTGTAGATGATGACTGGCATTGTCCATAATGTCCAGCAGTTTTTTCAGAGTCCTCTTCTCTGCCACCGACACCATAGAGTCCAGCTTTGTGCCAACCACAGAGCCAGCCCGCCTGATAAGTTTGTCCAGCCTGTGTGTGTCCTTCTTGGATATGCTGCCCCCAGCATACCACAGTGTAGAACAGGACACTGGCAACCACTGACTGATAAAACATCCCCAGGAATTTCCTGCAGATGTTGAAGGACCGTAGCCTCCTCAGAAAGTATAGCCTGGGCTGTCCCTTTCTGTACAGGTCGTCGATGTTGCATGACCAGTCCAGCTTGTTGTCCAGCCACAGCCCGAGGTACTTGTAGGAGTCCACAGCCTCCACCTCACCTCCCTTGATCAGAACTGGTTGTGACTTTGGTCTGGACCTCCCAAAGTCAATGACCAGCTCCTTGGTCTTTGAGATGTTGAGCTGCAGCTGATTCCTGTGGCACCAGGCTGCAAAGTCTCTCACCAGGCTCTTCCTTACTATCATCCCTGATACACCCAACTATGGCTGTATCATCAGAAAACTTCTGGATGTGACACAGTTCTGAGTTGTAACAGAAGTCTGCAGTGTACAGGGTGAAGAGAAGAGGGGCCAGCACTGTGCCCTGGGGTGCTCCAGTGCTGCTGATCACAGTGTCAGACGTGGTGTCCTTCAGCCTGACATACTGCGGCTTGTCGGTGAGGTAGCTCGAGGTCCAGATGACCAGGCAGGGGTCCACTCGCATCCCATTCAGTTTGTCCTGAAGCATAAGGGGCTGGATGGTGTTG
This sequence comes from Acestrorhynchus altus, assembly GCA_034509495.1. Lineage (NCBI taxonomy): Eukaryota > Metazoa > Chordata > Actinopteri > Characiformes > Acestrorhynchidae > Acestrorhynchus > Acestrorhynchus altus. The sequence goes on along the minus strand of CM067521.1, from coordinate 26,197,029 downwards.
AAAGCACTTGAGAAGTCAAGAAACAGGATCCTCACTGTGCCACTGTGCGTTTCTTATCTAGGTGCGAGTGGGCTCGGTGTAGCAGGTAGATGATTGGGTCTTCCACACCAACACCTGCCCAGTATGCAAACTGCAGACCATCCTGGGCATGTTGCACCTGGGGTCTGAGGAGACAGAGGAAGAGCCGCTCCAGTGTCTTCATCAGGTGGGAAGTGAATGCCACCGGTCAGAAGTCATTCAGGTCACTTGGTCGGTTCTTTTTTGGAACTGGAACAATGCACGATGTCTTCCAGAGGGTAGGAACTCTCCCCACCTGCAAGCTGAGGTTGAAGAGACATTGGAGTGGCTCACCCAGTTCTGCAGCGCAGGTCTTCAGCAGTCGGGCACATACTTTGTGAGGGCCTGCTGCTTTCCTGGGATGAAACCTCTTCAGTTGACCGCTGACCTGGTCTGCAGTGAAGAAAGAGGTCTGTGTTGTGGTGGTGGATGGGGGGGAGGAGGAGTAGAAGGAGGTAGTTGCTGTGGTGAGTGGGTGGTGATGCGTAGAGGAAAGGAGAGATGTATGCAGCAAGGGAGAGGGTGTGGGGTACATGGGCTGGTTGAACCGGTTGAAGAAGTCGTTCATTTTGTTTGCCTTCTCCACTGTTCCCCCCACAACTCTGGTCTTGGTATTGTGGCCTGTGATGGTTTTCACACCTTCCTAGACATTCCTCATGTTGTTCTCCTCCAGCTTCCGTTCCGCCTTCCTCTTGTAGCTGTCTTTAGCATCCCTCAGACAGCGCTTTACCTCCTTCTGTGCTGCTCTCATCGCCTCCCTGTCCCCGCTCCTAAATGCAGCCTTTATCTTGTTGAGGACAGCTTTGACTTTCTGTGTTGTTGGGGTAACACCATACAGTCTTTGTGGGGGAAGACCACGTCTGCACAGAAGTTGAGATAGTCTGTCAGACAGTGTGTCATCCCCTCAATGTCCTCACCTTGTGGACGAAGCAGAGCATCCCAGTCAGTGGTGTCGTAACAGTCCCTGAGCATTTCTTCTACTTCTGGAGACCACCTCCTGATGGTTCTGGTGGTTGCAGGCTGTCTTTGGACCATGGGGGTGTACTTTGGCTGAAGGTGGACCAGGTTGTGGTCTGACTTCCCCAGTGGGGTAGGGGTGTGGCGCTGTATGCCTCTTTAAAATTAGCATACAGCAAATCAATTGTCCTGTTGTTTCTCGTAGGACAGTCCACACACTGGTGAAAAGCAGCCAAATTAGAATCCAAGGTAGCATGATTAAAGTCTCCAGAAATTATCGTAAACAATTCAGGATGTTGTGTCTGTAGTTGTGCAACATGAGCATGTATGTGCTCACATGCAGCTGCTGCATCCGCGCTCGGAGCGATGTAAACACAGACGTCGATCACATGACTAAACTCGCGTGGGACGTAGTAGGGCCGGAGGCTGACTGCTAAGAGCTCCAGATCCGGACAACATAAGACCGTCTTTACAGTAATATGAGCTGGATGACACCAGCAACTGTTCACATAGATGATCAGTCCCCCACCTTTGCTTTTCCCGCAGGCTTTAGTATCTCTGTCGGCTCTCACGGTAGTGAAGCCCCGCAGATCCACGTTAGCATCCAGTACGAGCTGGGTTAGCCATGTCTCTGTAAAGATTAACAAGCTGCTCTCTCTATAAATCCACTGGTTGTTGAGGGCAGACAGCTCGTCGATCTTGTTCGGCAGTGAGTTCACATTAACCATGATGACAGAGGGAATGGACGATTTGCAGCGCAGCCGGTTGTCTGTTAGCTTAGCCTTTAGCTTAGCTCCGGCCTTGCAGCCCCGGGCTCTCCTCTGCAGCTCCTCTGCAGTGTTGTATGCCGGCTTGTCCCGGTTGTTCTCAGGGCCAGCAGCTCCTCTCTCGAATACGCATTTGGGAACCAGTCAGTATGATCTAGTCTGCAACACTAGAGCACCTCAGGGAAATGTACTCTCCTTCACCAGAGACCTCAAGTACAGGTCAGATCCATGCCACCTTCAGAAATTTTCTGATCACTTGGGGTGCATCAGGGATGGATAGGAAGGTGAAGAGAGACCTACTGGGCAGCTTTATGGAGTGGTGTGTGAAGAACCATCTGCTCCTCAGTGTGATCAAGACCAAGGAGATGGTGGTGGACTTCAGAAGTAAGAAGACCACAATCAGGGTTACCATCATGGGTCAGAATGTTGAGCAGGTTGACAGGTATCTGGGTATCCAGCTGGACAACATATTGGACTGGAGAGCCAACACTGATGCAACACTGTGTACAGGAAGGGCATGGGCAGACTCTACTTTCTGAGGAAACTCAGATTCTGGCCATCTTCTACCAATCTGTAGTTCAGCTCAGTCTTGTTGCAGGTGCCATTTTCTTCACAGCAGTCTGCTGAAGAGCTGCAAGTGGGAGATGACAAGATCATCAGTGGACTGATCAGGAAGGCTGGATCTGCTTTTCCTGGACAGACAGAGAACCACTTTCAACAGCAGACTTATTCAGGTCCACTGTAGCAAGGAGCCATAAAGGAGGTCAATTTTTTACCAACAGAGATCAGACTGTACAGACTCACTGAATGACTGGACATTATTACTCTTCTATCCAATCATTGTACTGACCCTTTACCTGCACATGTACAGAACTGACCAACACACTGAATGATTGAACATTATTACTCTTCTATCCAATCATTGTACTGACCCTTTCCCTGCACATGTACAGAACTGACCGACTCACTGAATGACTGGACATTATTACTCTTCTATTCATACCTCTCTGCACAGACACATACATGCATAGTGTGTAATATATAACACACACACACACATAAGTTAGATATTTTACTTTATTGTGAACAGTGCCCTGTGGAACTGGATGATTAATGCCACGTAACTCCATTTAAGGGAGGTGAGAGACACCAAAGTCCAACATCAGACCATTCGAAATTGTTCCATCATGCAAGATGACCTGTAAGGGTATCTGACAATCGTCTTTCATGGGCCAGGAAGCATTAATATTGGATGAGGGACCATTGGGCCTCACTGGGCCTCACATCAGTGCTTTTCACTGATGAAAGTTGATTTATGCTGAACAGAATGATGACCAAAAATAATGATAGAGAGATCAAAGAGCATGAGATAATATTGTCAAATCATACATTTCACCCGAAAGCCAAATATCCCTAACTTTTTGTGTGTGTATGTATATATAATTGATAGTATATTAACTTTTTTTTTTATCTCTACTGTAGCACAATCAGTAGTCCATCAGACAATTCTTTATGTGTAAGTGTGCAGAGAGTGTTATTTTAGAAAGTTCACAAAAGAGTTTAGTCATAATTTACTTAATGCCACTGTGGTTAAGCTGTTAACATTTGAGGCCATGGGGAGCTAATTTAAAGCATTCACTGGAAAGTATACTGGAAAGTCTTTGGCATTTGTAAAGGACATTTCTGCATTTTGTAGCTGTTTCAAAGTAGTTTGATTTGACATCATGTCTGCCACTTTATTTTGTTTGAGTCAGAAACAAGAAAACTGTTTATATTACAGTTCATTTACATGTTTTAAAATAACTAAAATAAATCATGAATCATGAATCATTTTATTAGTCCTGCAGTGGGAAATTCACATTAATAATTAGGGATATTAAGGCACTTAGTACAAAAATAGATAATAGATGAATACACAGTGCAGTTTATACATTACGAATAATATAATTAGCATTAGTGGCAGGTTTGTGTTTGGAGATGTGTTATACTAACAGATTGCTGTAATAACTGCAAATGATGTTATAGTTAAAATCAGTTTTCCTATGATGGACAGAAGCAGGTAATAAGAATGACTTTCTGCTGAAACAACACGCCAATCATTGTCATCAGGCCTGTTCATGTTAATTATAAATTTTTATTTTTTTATCAGTTAAGAACAGTGACTGACTCGGAAATTTGATCACATTAGTCCTGTTCTTTCATCCCTCCATTGGCTCCCCTTTAAATTCCGAATAGACAATAAAGTATTGCACCTAACATTTAAGTCGCTAAATGGTTTAGCCCGACATTATCTAAAAGACCTTTTAAAACCCTACAACCCATCACGTAGACTGAGTTCTCAGGACGCATTGACAGTCCCTAGGATTAAAAAGTTTCCCAGCTCTGGAATAGCCTTCCTCCTACTGTTCGGGACTCAGACACACTCTCTGACTGCCACTATCTAAGTAAACCTGCTGGAGAAGCTGGAGACCTAGCCTGTCATCCCTGGCTTTCTTGGTCATGAGTGATGACTATGTGGAATTTGGAGGAGACAGACATCTCTTCTTATTAAATCACAAAATAAAGAAAAATCTGTTACTTGCATCAGCTGAAAGAGACTGGGGCCCTTGAGATAGCTGAGGTGTTTTGGACCAAGAAACATTCACACATGTAAGGATCCACACACACACACACACACCCACACACCCACACACACACACATTGTATTGTATTGTATTGTATTGTATTGTATAGAATGCTGATCACATGTGCAACCCTAATGAGCTGCTCTAATTCTCACATAGGCAGCTGCAACACAGAGCCTGGCATTGGTCCATCCCGTCATTTAATCCTTAATTAGTCCTGTGCCATGTTGCTCTATGTTTGCCCCTCAGCTCTGCATTTAAATCTTTGCTTGTTTCACTGCTTTTCTTGGCAGCTGGGTCAGTTTATTGTCTGCTGGATATAGGAGAAGGGGCCTGGGGGTTACCAGACTGCTTGTTCAAAACTCTGCCTCCCCCAAATAGTAATTACCCTGCAATGTATTCAGGTGCTTTGCTCAACTACTGCCAAATGGACTCAACAGCGGAGTTCAGGGACCAAACCACCACAAAGCCTTTATAACCTCCTTTCACACTGCCTTTTCAAGGGAAAACTTCAGAACTGCATGTCACAACAAATGAAATCACTATGGGAGGGCCAGTGGAAACCGAGACTTGTTTGTTGGGATACTGTTGCTAACATACACTGATCCAGAAACATCATGACCACCTTCTTGTTTCTACACTCCCAATCTTTCAGTCAACTCCTCTGAGTATACAGCAGCTCTTTGTGGTTCTATAATTCCAGACTGTAGTTCATCTGTTTCTCTGCAGACTTTATTCTCCTCCTTTCACCCTGATCTTCAATGATCAGGACCCCACAGGACCACCACAGAGCAGATATTATGTTTTTATTATTAGGTTTTTTGGGGGGTTGTCACAATTCGTCCTGGTCATTTTGATGTTTAATCACCTTGAATGTTCTGTGGAAAAAGTTGTTAATTAACAGGACATGATCTCAGTCTATTTTTAAGTGCATATAACTCAATACTGAAGTTATGTAACTGGGGTTCAGAATATCTATTGTATAAACATGACTTTCTCAGTCATTTTAGAAACATCTACAGTTTATTTATTGGTTCTTGGTTTCAGATTCAAATGTACATACATTTACAGAACTAACATTAGAATTATTTTATAAATTACCTGCATCTCAGAATTAATTTTTAAATAATTTTACTGAATAATGTTTGAATGATACTGTAAGTCAGTAAGAATTGTAGTATCCATGAATTACTTTTACACCAATTCCTATTGCCTTATTATACACATGTGACCACTGTTTGGTCATTAGCGAACCAGCTGGAAGGATTTGCTGGTTCAAATCTCTGAACTGGCAGACCATGACTGAAGTGCCCTTGATCAAGACACTTAACTCCCCAGCTGCTCCATGGGAGCCATGGATAGGGCTGCCCACCGCTCTGGGCATGTGTGCTCTCTGCTCCCTGTTATGTTTCACTGTGTGTGGATGAGTTAAAACTCCTCTGTCTGCAACACAGTGGGTCTATGAGCATCTTTACATTTACCTCTATGCTTAGAATTCTGGAAATAAAAGTCCTCCTTTCTAAATGGCAGCCCATTCTGGCTCCATTCTTCACACTTGTTCCACAGTGCTGCTAGAGTTCACCTTTAACGGCATCTGTCAAAGTTACATCCTCTGGGATGGTCTGCAGTACTACTCTAACAGATATGAAGGAGATATTACAAAAAGGGCAGAGTGACTCCATAGCTGAACATACATGTTTCCTCTGCCAATGTGCGTCACCAGTGTGCACTGACAATATTTCTTAATTACTTACCATAGTTGTCAAGGAGAGTGTTGCTTTGTGGAGTTAGAAATTACTTTGGCAAGAACAGGCTGAGATTATTCCCCTCTTTCTGGGGTTCCTGGAAACATGATGTGAGCAAAAGATGGAATAGTCATCAAGGAACCTCTGGAACAACTGTAACATACTTCTAAAAATGTGCTCACAATGCTGATGCTTTTTTTTATTTATCTCAATTTTTCCATCCCAATTTGGATGTGCCAAATATCCATTGGTATTAGGACTCCCCCATCACATATTCCCAAGACCACAAGTGTGAAGACAAGCACATTCCATGCCTGTGCCAGCCAGAATCACACTAGATATGATGTGGGGAGAAAGCACCATCTACCCATCCAGAATGATCATGGCCAAATTTGCTCTCTCAGGCCTGAGCTTAAACAGACAGGATACTTGAGAGTTGGAGTAAACTCCACAAAGTTCCCCAAGTCACCTGGTAAATTGGTCATTTTTTGTCTTTCATGATATTTAATTATTCTTCAATTAAATGTCATCAACCTTGATAAATCCAAACAAAGAATCACATAATGCTTCATAGTTGCTACAAAACATTTAGAGATCTATAAAATTCTGCTATAAACCCAGGGAGTATGGAGCCAACAAGTGTGCTGGAATGCAGGAAAATTGGCTACTCCAAGACTAAAGTGTACATCAGCATTTACAGGGCTGTTATTAATCAGAAAAAAACAGAAGAGTTTGGATTTCTCTTCAGAAGAGGAAGCCCTGGAATTATAGGGTAATTATGGAAAGAACCAGATGTGGTCTGGGTCTTAAGATGCTTCTACTGGACACAACTTTAACTTTTGTGGACTGGGTTAGATTAATGTTGGTTTTGACAAGCAATGTGGGCAAAGGAACAAGAAGTTAAGAGCACCATCAGAGAGTCTTCGGGTTTGGTCCCACCAGCTCCACTGGCCCTATCCTTGGATGACTGTGTGTTCGATCCTTGTCATTCCACAACAATCTGTAGACACTTGTAGAAAGCTGACAATTTCAACAAACAGGCATGTTTATTTGGGAGTGGATTTTTATTAATGACTTAATTTTGGGAGAATGACCATACCCCAAACTTCTCCTCCTCAGCCCTAAATATACCCTCCACTTCCCCCATCTCACTTCACCTTCACGACAAGCAACTTCTCACTCACTTCCATCCCATCTGCTCCATTTTCTCAAAGGATCACCTCAGTTACAAGGGCCTCAGGTTTGCACAACTACCACAAAGCCACTCTGAACTCCAGCCCAATTCACTTCCCCATTCAGCCTTTCAGGTGTGGTCAGTCCTAGCAGAAGAACAGGTCTAAAGACATCCATGCCTAGTAGAATGGCTTACTCTCTGACATAAACACAAGAACATACATGAGACTAAATGATCACATGCCAATGCCTTTTTAGTATCTTTTGGTGTTTGCTCACCGAATTGTTTTCAGTCTGCTTATCCAGGCTCGTTTCTTTATGCATTTCTCATACAATTTACTTCTCCACAAAGTTTGCAAAGCTGATGGCATTGGTCCTTATTAGATCATTTCTGTTGTAATCTGTCAGCATTTAAACCTGAAAAAAAAACATCACAGAAATAACATGTGTATACTCAGCCAGAAACTCTCTCAGGAGGACCACCACATGGTAGGTGATTTCTAGTACATCTGTTTTGCAGTTTGCCTGCATGTACTGTGTTTGCACTAAGAAGGCCAAGACTGTATGTCATCTTTGCAGTGAGTCCACAGAGCTGTAATGGGTTCTAAGTGCTGGGTATGATGTAGTGTTTTGAGAAGAGAGGAATGGAGTGTGTCCTACACCCTGCCATCCATCTCCCCTTTGAAAGGTCAAAGTCACTCTATCGGGGTTCATGTGGATGTGTAGAGAGTCTATAAACTATTGCCACTATTCTCTTTCTCATAGTGAGTGATGCATTATAGCTTTCCGGTTTGAGAGACTGTTGTAAAGACTGTTTAACAGTGCTCATTTCAAATGTATTTTTCTTTCTTTTTGTGACATATGGAAAAGATTGGGTTAGATATCTGCTCTGGAAACTGTGGAGAAAAAGACTAGGGATGGTGCTCTGCCAAGTGAATTCCAGATTGGAGAGTACTGTTTCTGAGGGAATGCGCCGGACTTTGTTCGACATTCTGTGAAGAGAATGTTGTCTTGGGAAGCTCTTTTTTCTTTTGCAGCATATTTTATTTCCCAGGCTGTCTGGGAAATTCCTTTACAGACTCCTGAGAACCTTGTGTATCATTTCCGTTTATGAATTATCTGTCCTTGAGACTTTCCTGGATGATAAGATTGGTGAAAAAATGAATGTTCTCCATCTCTGTACAATCTGAAGTGTAATGTTATATTTAGATTGTCTTATCCTCATAGGGGTCCCTACGATTCCAATAGTATAATCATTATTTCACTTGAATTTTTGTTTTCCATCATTTGGTCAAATTAAAAACAAGACAGGCAAAGACTGTCATCTTAATGTAAGTGTGTGCTATTAAGAAAAGCAAAATCATTAAAAGACTGCCAACTTTGGGGAAGAGTATTTAAGTTATTTATGTCAACACCCAGCGACAGAACCAGATCACACTCTGGATCTGGTTCTGTCGCTGGGTGTTGACATAAATAACTTAAATACTCTTCCCCAAACCACAGCAATCTCAGATCATTATTTAATTTCCTTTGAGCTACAGCTTCACCAAAATGTAAGTACATCCCCTCATTACTGCATGAAGCGTTTAATAAGATCAACTACATTCCAACAAATTACTGAAAACCTACCTGATTTATTAACACCAGATTATTATCCAACAGATCCAGAGGAGTTAGATAAATTAACAAACTGTTTACATAATAACCTCAGATCAACATTGGACAATGTAGCACCACTTAAATATAAAAAATTAAGACAGAAGAAAATCACCCCATGGTACAACGATCAGACCCGTACCTTGAAACAGTCAGCACGAAGGCTAGAACGGAAATGGCGTTCCACTAAACTGGAAGTGTTCCACTCAGCTTGGAAGAACAGCCTAATTGACTATAGAAGGGCTCTCACTAGAGCTCGCTCAGATTATTTATCCACAATGATCGAAAAGAACAAAAACAATCCCAGAGTACTTTTCAGTGCGATCAGGCAGGTACACCACCGACGATTCCATCAAAGTTCACCAGTAACATATTTATGGACTTTTTCAATCATAAAATAGAAAATATTAGACAGAAAATTCAACCCATAATTTTAAATCCAAACAGTTTGTCTTCTGGTCTGGCTGATATAGAACGAAATATAGATCTAGAAGAGAAGTTGGAAACCTTTCACCCACTTCCACAGTCAGAATTAGAGAAAATTATTTACTCCTCAAACTCTGCCACCTGCTGTTTAGATGCAATACCATCAAACCTACTTAAAGACGTGCTGTCAGCTATAATCAAACCTCTCTTAACAATAGTAAACTCTTCTCTTAGTTTAGGTTACAAACCTAAAGCTTTTAAAGTAGCAGTCATTAAACCACTGCTCAAGAAAGCAAATCTGAATCAGAGTGTACTCGATAATTACAGACCTATTTCTAATTTACCATTTATATCTAAGGTTTTAGAAAAAGCTGTGGCCCAACAACTCTGCAGATACCTGCACAAGAATCACATATATGAAAAGTTCCAATCTGGATTCAGGCCTCATCATAGTACTGAGAGCCCTAGTTAGGATCACAAATGATCTCCTTCTTTCTCTGATCAAGGCTGTGTGTCCCTGCTTGTGCTGCTAGATTTAAGTGCAGCATTTGATACAATAGATCACACTATTCTCCTAGAAAGATTAGAAAACGTGGTAGGAATCACGGGGACAGCCCTCTCGTGGTTCAGATCTTACCTAACTGATCGGTCTCAATTTGTAAATGTAAAGGATGTGTCTTCCAATCACACTCAAATGAGATATGGAATCCCACAAGGCTCTATTTTAGGACCACTACTGTTCACTCTTTACATGCTACCCCTTGGCACAGTAATAAACAGACATGGCTTTAACTTCCACTGTTATGCAGATGATACTCAATTGTATATTTCAGCCAAACCTGATGACAAAACTAGATTAAAGAAAATGGAAGACTGTATAAAAGACATAAAATCTTGGATGGGGCATAACTTCCTCCTTCTAAATAGTAACAAAACAGAGGTCCTCCTTTTGGGTCCTAAAATCGCAAGAAATAAATGATCAGACTTGATGCTAAATCTGGCCGATTTCTCAGTTGTACCTAATTCAGTAGCCAAAAATCTTGGCGTCATAATTGATTCAGATTTATCGTTTGACCAACACATAGGTAATATTACTAGGACCGCTTTTCTCCATCTTCGTAATATTTCCAAGTTAAGAAATGTCCTGTCCTTACACGCTGCTGAAAAACTGGTGCTTTTATTACCTCGCGGTTAGATTACTGCAATGCACTGCTGTCAGGTTGTTCAAGCAGGAACCTAAACAGACTTCAGTTCAAAATGCTGCAGCCAGTGTCTTAACTAAAACTAGAACATCTGACCACATCAGTCCAATACTACCAGCACTGCACTGGCTTCCGGTTAAATTCAGAATTGAATACAAAATTCTTTTACTTACATATAAACCCCGACACGGACTCGCTCCTGAATACTTACAGGATCTAATTCACCTTTATGAGCCACCACGATCACTCAGATCACAGGGAGCTGCTTCCTATTAGTTCCCAGAATTCAGAAGACCACAGCAGGGGGACGAGCCTTTTCTCACAAAGCCCCCCAGCTCTGGAATAACCTTCCAGATAATGTTCGGGACTCAGACACTGTCTCAGTCTTCAAGTCTAGGCTGAAAACTTACTTGTTCAGTGTAGCATTTGGTCATTAATGTCTTAGCTTAGTTACAGGCTGCAGATCCACGGGTTCATGGACACTGAGGTTCATGGTAAACTGGGATTCATGGTAAACTGGGATTTATGATAAACTGGGATTTATAGTAAACTGGGTTTTATGATAAACTGGGATTTATGGTAAACTGGGATTTATGGTAAACTGGGTTTTATGGTAAACTGGGATGTTGGTGCTGCCGTCTGACTCCTTCTCGCGATCACTCTGGTTTGTGACGGTGGAGCAGTTAGATGCCAATGTTTCAGGATGCTCCCATGTTTATGTTCTTCTGGTTCTCTCCTTAGTTATGCTGTTATAGTTAGATCTGCCGGAGTCACTCGACACACTCTGGTAATGTTTACATTCTCTGTTCTCTTTTTAAATTCCAAACTAATTCATCTCTGTATCTTTTCCGAGTTAATGATGACCCACCAGCCAGAACTGATTAGGTCCTAACCCCAAGTTCTTCTGCCCCACCTGAGAAGAACTCCAAGCTCCCCTGATACATGTATACATTGGCTCTCCACCTTCCACCAACTGGACCTGGACTAGTTTCCCACACTGCCATGGACTAGCTGCTCACCCACCATCACCAACTGTAGAAATCTACTGTTAATATTATGTCCACCAGATAATTAACATTACTTCAGTACCTGAGTAATAGAACAGAGATGTAGGGGTCCAGTGTCCCCTAACCATGTATAAGTAGTTTGACCAGAGGAGGATGGTTCCTCCCAAGGTTTCTTCCTCCAGCTGAGGGAGTTTTTCCTTGCCACTGTCGCCATGTGGCTTGCTCACTAGGGGATCTGTCATTTATACTTTCTGTTTCTGTTTTAACCTTTCTTATTTATTTATTTATTTATTTATTTATTTATTTATTTATTTATTTATTTAATTTCTGTGAAGCTGCTCTGTGACAACTTCAGTTGTGAAGAGCGCTATAAAAATAAATTTTGATTTGATCAAAGCACCAGTGTGTTTGGCCACTAATGTGAAGAATGGGCGGGGCATTATCACCATGGAGCTTTTTGTAAAAATCAAAAATCTGACAGTACTCACATTTCCTCACATCAGCGGTCTGCTGGCAACTGACAGCTTCTGCATTTTGGAAAAAAATCAAGCATATGCATTAGGATTACCTACATAAAGTTTACGCATGAAATATTATGGCTTGATTTTTTTAACACACATCGTATTACCAGTAGGCAGAGACAGGGGAGCTTCAAAGCAGCGTCAACAGGACAGGTACCAGATGTCTTGCTCAGAGAAACTTCAGGCTCATGGACCCAAAGCTGCTTCAGCAGGCCTCCAGGCCACAGCTGCCCCCTTTAGGATCCTCTATTCTTAACAGTGTACAACAAATATTTATCATCACTCCACCTTAATTACAAGACTGCCTTTCCTCTGAATTACCTCAAATGACAAATGGACATGAATGCCTTCTCTCAAATGTTCATCAAATCTGTTGGCTCGCAGAACAAATGAGATTTAAGTCTACCATGAAATGAAATTTTATCGGGTACATATATCGTGACAGTACTCGTAATGGCTTTAATGGAAACCACATATTCTGAAACAGTGATTTTCAAAGAAGAACTGAAACAGAGAGACATATTTCTTCACTTCATCTACGGTCTCAATGGATCTTTGGCCAACTGAGACACCCATTCAGTAAATCTGCGCTGTCATTTTTCTGTGGGACTAGACTGGTTTTGTTCACTCTTTATCTTTATCTTCAACCAACAGCCTCAAGTGGGCTGGACAGCATAGAGGCAAGAGGGTTAGGGTTAGGCATGAGGGATTGACATTTGGTTGAACATGAGGCTTTAATTGCACTGCACTGTTCACAAGATATTATCTTCTGTCACACAGAAGAACAGAACAGGTTAGAGTTATTGATCACAAAGTGGAGAAAGATTTTAGGAAAAGTTTATTTAATTACTTACTGGCTTACATGTGAGTTTGTTAAATGTACAAGAAAACATGTGGGTAACATTTCATTGTTTTTAGTAAAATTACATATTCAAAATAACGTAGCCTTGCTGAGTAGTGGTTCCATTTACTAAGCGCTCAGCACCTTGTTTGAAAATATAAAATTAATTTTCAATAGTGTACAAAAACAGTCACAGAGTTTGGAGTCTTAAAAGAAGCCTTTTAACAAATCCAGACATGATGAGTTCATGTCAGCTGGGTATATATGTGCATCCACTGTTGAGAACTGATTAAATCATTTTTCATTTCAGCAATGAAAAACAGTGTGGACACTCTGAATTCTTTAATACAGTTTAATTTTAGAACCTGATTTTTTATATTGCTTGATACTCAGGCTAATTGCTGTGTTTTATACATCCAACACTCCACTTACATTTGAAATGCATAATTCATTTATAGGACATGCAGTGTAGTTTCTCTTTCATACCTACCATTAACAAATATCAATACCACGTGGGAACACATTAAAGTACTATAATACAGACTGTTTGCATAGTTTCATCTTCGATGATCAGGACCCCACAGGACCACCACAGAGCAGCTATTATGTGGGTGGTGGGTCATTCTCAGCACTGCAGTCACACTGACATGGTGGTGGTGTGTTAGTGTGTGTTGCTGGTACGAGTGGATCAGACGCAGCAGTGCTGCTGGAGTGTTTAAAGTCTGCAGAGAAACAGATGATCTACAGTGTGGAATTATAGAACCACAAAGAGCTCCTGTGTGATCAGAGGAGCTGATAAAATGGAGAATGACTGTAGAAACATTGAGGTGGTCATAATCTTATGGCTGATTAGTGTATATTTGAATTGAATTTCTGACTGAACAAGTCACTAAGAAGATTATAGCGGCCTTTTGGTGGCATGTAAATAAGCATTAGCTTCTGAACAGTTCTATCTACTGATAGGTTACAAACATTATCTACCTCAAAACTGCCAGGAAGAAATAAAAATATCATATGATTATGATAGTGTGCCATATTCAGGATATGTCTTCTATGTGAAAAAAAGTTTAATATTCTTAATGAGATGTTACATGACTACTTCTTCATGAAGTGACTTAAACAAGCATACCAGCCTAATGAGTAGTCCTATGCTCTGCGAGATTAAATGGTGGTTTGACACCAACCCAGTCCATTATATATAAACTTTAGAACCATTTAATGTCTAGTCTAATATTATATATGGACAGACCTACACTCTTAAAAATTAAGGTACCCAAAGGGTTCATTAGAGCAGTGCCATAACAGAACTTGCAGTTTCTTTGCGAAGATGTGTGAACTTGTGAAGAACATCCTTGTAATTATGGTTCTCCACTAGTTAAAAAAATTGGACTGTACATCCAAGTCAAGAACCACAAAGGAACCAATATTTTTAAGGGTTCAGATTTTGGCAATGTGCAGTCATTTTGACTCCTGGGCAGTAATTTGGGCACATTCCCTAGTTTTTGAGCTTTCTGGGCAGGACCTTCCTGTGAACAGGTTTCTGTTCCTGGGTGGTGTCTTGGTGTGGGTGCGGAAGCTCTGGTTCAGACTCATGAAGCTGCTTGAGGAGGACCGTCTGGTCCTTGGTGTCCCGTTTGGCCTGTCTCAACAGACGTTTCATGTTCTTCACTTTGTCCCTCAGGTGGTTGTTGGTTTTCTCAAGGACCTTCACTTTCTGGGAGAGATCCTTTACCTTCTCTTCTTCCTCAAATAGGGCTTTCTGCACCGTGGAGCACAGGAGCTATAAAACAGGACATAGATTAAATGATCAGTTTACCTACTTTACCATTTTTTTCCCCTACATTCTCCTCAATCAGAAAACGGCAAAAATTCACTGGTTTCCAACTGAATTAAATCCTAGTTTAAATACCAAAGCAGCTTCCAGTGCATGTTTACTGCTCTGTCCACGTGAACATGATCAACCTGCATACAGACTCTGACTGATCAGAGTCTGACACACAAACTAGTCAGGTTTTCACCCCATCTGCGCAAGATTTGATATCTCACAAAATTAACCTAGGATTTTAAAAGGTGTCGTTAACTTCAGGCTGCTGTAGATGGCACTGCATGTGGGTAATTGAGCTATAAATATACCTCTGGTATGTGTAACTAGATTCATAGATTGAGAAGAGGTCTACAGTGCATTTAACATTTCATTGGATGTGTTCAAAATGGGTCAAAAAGCAGATGTTATTGATTGGCTAAATTGCGTGATTGCATATTATAAATGAAGGAGCTGAATTTGCAGGTGTGTGGAAGCGTACACCCACACAGGTGTACTAACAGTGGCAGAAATTCTAGTCTACAGGAAATTCTCTTCAGAACTGTGTCCCAAAGACCAAATTGAAGTCTGTTGCATTCCACTCTGCTCCATATACAGATGGTCTGCAGTTCCCTGTGGAGTGTTATTACAGAAACTGGTCATGAAAGACCTGCATTAACTCCTAGGAGCAATTCTTTCCTGGAAATTAAGCAATTTTCATTTACAATCTGAAACACCAAAACAGTCCCTGCCTGTCACTTTTGGACTTTGGGCCACAATCGTCAAGGGAATTTCCTGTAGACTAGGATTACTGCCACTGTTGACAGGCTTGCATGAGCGTATTGTGCCCAAATTCAATCAGTCCTTTTAGCCAATCATTATTCTGACCCATTTTACACATGCTGAATGAGACATTCATGGCTCTGTTCTCAATCTATGCATCCCATTGCACACTCTGCAGATATTTATAGTCCAATTACCTTCACACAACACCATCTGCTGGAGCCTGAACTTACTACCACCTTACATATGAAAGGTGCCAATGTTTTGTCTGATGAGCTTATGACCATGGTTTATGGTCAACTGCTCCAATCATTTTTTTATTACATGGGTTTTGTAGGCATTGTGTCTACCTCTTCTACATAAAACAGGCTGAAATAAGAAAGGGGTGGAAGACCAAGAGAAAACAAAAGACTGTGAGTCAGCAGAACTCCTTTTGTGCTGTGCGGTTTTAGGTAAACAAGCACATTTGTTATTAATTTCCTTATTTAGCGAAGACTTCAAATTTGATTTAAGGCCCAGTGGTGGTCAGTTTGATTCAAGATAAACCTCTTCTGAAATGAAACGCTAAGGTTCAGAAGGTCTCCAAAAAAAGACCCCTCATTTTTCCAGAATAAAAGCTCATGCTTTTGAACTAAAAAAGCTGAATGCTCTATTTTGAGAACCTTGTACCTCAGATTCAAGGTTTGTTTATGTCACACACATAGTTATACACAGTTCAACATGCAGTGACATGCTTGCTTTGATACATAGCATTACTAGTCTAAACTGATGCATAAATGATGTCCACTTCAGCTGTGAGCTTCAACTGATGGCTCTGCATTATTCCAGTTTTAAATCAAACCAAGTTTATTGTCACAAGTCTCTAAAAGTCCCTTTCAGTAGTAAAACAAAGTGTATAAAAAAGAATCAATATAAGAATATACCTATATGTAATATGAACATAGTATTTACACTAACTTCCACTAAACATACATTATGCATATATTACTGCACTGTAGAAATTCTGTGTTTATAGAAACTATACTGCAGAATTTTCCGCTCGAGAGTGGTGCATTTCCCGTACCAGGTGGTGATGCAGCCCATTGGGATGCTCTTCACTGTGCAAAACTATAAAAACTAGAGGGAGTTCGCAACATGGCAGCCACACTTGGTGCCATCTTGGATGTTGGGCTTGTCATTTGTTCAACTTTACAGAAGAGCAGTGACTGTATGACTACATGAGTCTTACATGGCCTTTCATGGTGCCTGACATAAGCCTATATAAACATTTATAAAGGGTTATACCAACAGTTCAAATTTGTCATAAATACTGCAATCGTCCAGTTTGGTGTCCTCTTGCATCAGCAAGCAATGCAAATGCAATACAGCGCTAATGACAACAGACACCCGTGACACAGTTATGGAAGATTTATGTAGCCATGCTGCCAAAGTGTTCCCAAAGGTCTCTGTTAAAGAGGAATAAGAGTATTAAGTACTACACTGGTTCTAAATATTGTGAGAACTCCTCAGGAAGGGACCAGGTGTTTCTAATTTAAACATATCTATCTTCTTCTACCACAGGAGCAGAAGTTGTTTGTGTGAGTGCAAGCCACGGATGGTTTCGATAAGAGACTTAACCGCAAGTATGGTGGCTTAGTCTAATTTTCAGGGGCTACAGAATGTTCCGTTCCTTGGGGCAAAGGCTCAGGGTGTGCATACATTTTTCCAGACTCCTCACATCATAGCTCAAGCACACCACAACTTTCTATCCTGTGCTATTTGTCATATGAGGAAAAAAGTAATGTTGAGATAATGGGGCTAATTCTGACACAGTATGATCAAAAAGTGACTATGACCCCGAAGGTGTGGCCATTAGATGGAACATTGCAAGACAACTGGATGGTAAAGCTCGAGGACATGTGCTTCCTGTGGGCCTTGTCAGCATCCATCAACTGAGATGACTGAGTGTAACTGGCTGAGATCAGTTCTATAATCATTATGCATACAAAACATATGGTATTATTTTATATACACAGAACAACCATAGAGCAGTTATTACGTGGGTGGTAGAATAGAATAGAATGGAATAGAATTGAATAGAATAGGACTTTATTGATCCCTTGGGAAGGTTCCAGCAGCAGTATCAGTACAGTTAAGGAAAGAGTAGAAAGATAAGATAATACTTATACTATATAAAAAAAACTCTATATAAATATAAAGAATATATAATATAGAGACTATATTACAATATACAATATATATAAATAGTGCATGAATAAAGAGTCCTGTAGGAGGAGGAGGGTATTGCACATTATTATTGCACTTTTGAGCTGTTTATTGCACCAAGTCCAGTTGTGTTGTGGTGGTCAGGTTGTGGGTTACTGGTTGGTTCCTACTCCCATTCTTCTGTTAGCACTCCTTGCCCCCAGAGAGGAGTTGTACAGTCTGACAGCGTCGGATTCGATTTCGAATGCCCAATGTGCATGTATTTTTGTATTATTTCAACATGAATACATGATGCTTAAACAGGCCATCATCCACAGGTAGTCACGGACTCACGCTGTACTGTAAACAATTCATCATTCAAACATTTATTATTCCCAGAATCCTTCAGTTTGTCACCTGACTGATCATGTGACTCACTCATGTTCTGATTGTATTCACCTGGTCCAGAGAGTGTTTAAACCAGCCTATCAGCCTGTTCAGTGTCCTGTTCAGTGTCACTCCTGCCTTTCATCTCGTCTTGTAAGTATTCTACCGGTTATTGATCTTTGCTTGTTTTTTGACTTGTTGGACTCCCTGGTTTGTCCATTCTGGTATTGTCTCTCCTGTCTGTAATTGACCTGTACAGTTTGACTCTGTTTATTGCTTTTGTCCCATTAAAGTGCTGTATTTATATGTTCTCACTCAGTTCTGCAGATGGTGTGGTAGGGGTGGAGTGTTGATAAAGCATCCAATAGCATCCACACATTTTCAATCAGGGACAGGTCTGGAGATGATACTGACTGTGGTATAGTATCAATCAATCAAAGTTTATTAATAAAGCACTTTTTACAAAAAAAGGCATCATAAAGCAGCTTTACAGAAATCTGGGTCCAAGTCTCAATTGAGCAGCTAATGGTGACAGTGGCATGAAAAACTCCCTCAGACTGGGAGGAAGAAACCTTGAGAGGAAGCAAGGCTCAAATGGGGAACCCATCCTCTTCTGGTTGACACCCAAGAGCACAAATCTGTGTGTTCAAGACGAGATCTTGAGACGGCAGCCATATGAGGACGACCATCATCCTGTTGGAACCGGAGTGTGTGTTCAGAAAAGGTAGAACCACTGGGTGCAGAACCTCATTAACGGACCAACATTATGCTGTAATGAAGACCAAAGGTGATCTGGAACTGCACCCACACCATGACACCTGTAGATGACCCACTGCCATTCTCAGTGATTCCATGACAGCATGGCACAACACCATTGTAGTTGTTTGATTCTTTGTGGGTGCAACTATTTATTGTATTAATACACCATAATGATCTAGATCAAAAGTAACTGGAAAGAAAAAATCTTAATTGAAAAATAAAAAAGTTCTCCAGAAAAGTACTGATACGTGATTGTGTTTTGGCTCTGACTTGTGTCTGTTACTAAATTAATCTCAGATGATGCAGTGAACATGGCCATTTCTATAAGCAGAGATTTCCTGCATCTCTTTTGCTACCACCTGAGCTACAGTGTAGATACAACGTGAATGTTGAATACTATACATAAAGCATATTTTAACTACAAAATATTTAGACCTTCTACCTTCAGGTACTCTAGGAGTGTACTTAGAAAAATGCAGTTAATGTATGGTGCAGACTAAACAACATTACCCTGACCAACAACAAAGGCAGAGGAGATCATACACCTACACAAATACAGAGCTCTATCTGTTTCTGACTGTTTGGACACTGTCCACTGCACTTGACACAAGGGCTTATTGTACAAACACACCTAGGTAATAGTCCGTGAAAGAAGCTGCCGCCCTGTACTTGATCTGTTCAGCGAGCTGGCGACACCTGCATGACGACCTGATTACAAGTATGCAAACATCTTAGAGGGATGATTTTTGGTAGGAAGGTCCATCTTCAGCCAACATACACTCCACTGAGCAAATACAGCTGTATTTTATAGCCTTAGTGTTCGACCTATTCGTAACACCACCACTGGACATGCCACCATGCTAATGCAAGCCTCAAATAAATAAAAATTATCTTGTTAATTCAAACTCACACAACAAATACATATCAATTAACTGTGCAAACTAAATCTAAAATGATCAATGACCACATCTTCCCATCATGTATTAGATCTTTCCCAGGATCTGGTAAATCATATCTATAAACTATGACTAGGGGCTGAAGCCAAGGCCACCTTTTTCAAGGCCTAGCCAATAATATAGTCACTGTTTCAGGTATTAATAGGGGTAAGGGTCAAATAACTTCCATATTCCACTTCAAGTTCTTACCCACATGCACATCAACCTTCCTCTGTTCCAGCAAGCTTTGTTTTGTTAAACAGGGAATTTGTCTGTGAACAAACTCCATGTTTCAATGTTTAATGAACCCTCTTTGATGTTACATTTATTTGATATGTAATGAATGTTATACAACAAATCACAAACTATATCAACTTTCTTTTACAGAAAGAAAACACATGAAAAACGTCATGTTTGTGGACTGAACTAAATGAGCTTTCAGGCTCACATGGGAAAAAGCACAGGACATCCAAAAATAAACACCTGAAATACCTTTACACAGCAATAAAAAGAGGACTCTCAGAAAGCACTACTTCTATTTTACTATGAGGAACACATTTCAAACAACTGTCAAGTTCACCTCAAGAGACAATCTAAGACAATAGAAAAGAAACTCATGTCCTAGAACAGTATTTAAGGGCTGAGCATAAATAATTTAAATATGCAGAACCGAACGATATACATGAACTGAAATGAGCTCATTAATGTATCCTAAGCTGCTGAAAATCAAAAAATCAAACCAGCTCCCAGGACAGAGATTTAGAGGTCATTTGGAGGAAGGCTGTGCACGTGCTATGATTTCTTTTTTTTTGTAGGGAAAAAAAGTAATGATGGTGCAGGATTTCGTAACATGCTGACCATGACTGTGCACGTGGACCTGAGACCAAGTGTCGCAGAGTAATGCAGAAACATGCAAACCTTGTCTGCCAAAACAAGAGTTGCTTTAGAAAAACAGTGAAAGCCCATGTAATGTACGGTTTGAACATGCACCCATGAATTAAGAGGGAGAAAAGGCTAAAAGAAACAAAGCCTCTCTGTCAGACAGCTCTAATCATTACTCCCAAGACTCTGAAGACTTCCACCCAGACATAAACTGTAGGGAAGAAAGTCCACAACTGTGTTTTTTTACTGGGCTGTATGGATTTGCAGACCACAACTGCTTAGAAACTTGCAGAACACCCTCATTGAACTCTGCATTTAAGAAGTTTGAAGCTGTTTAGAGTCTAAAAGGAAGCAACATACGACTGCCATATGTGCTCTATGTGCCATATGTCTCTTTCCCTTGTTCTGCTCAGTGGTAGTGAAAGCCACTGGATCGCACATTAGAAGAACCCAGACGCAAAAAGTCAGTAGTGATGTTGTGTATCAGCCATAGCCAACAGCTTCTTAGAGGATGGTTCATATGTGTATTTTTTTATGCAGATGATGTTTCCAATTCCTTTCGGTTGGAAAAAAATTAAGGTAAATGAAACTTAATTGTACACTGTACATCCAAATGTTTGTGGTCACCCCTTCTAATTCAGCATTCAAACAAGTTAAGCTGTACCCATTGCTGACATAGTTGTGCAACTGCACACACAGCTGGTCTAGTCCCTGTAGAGAAGTACTGCCAATAGAATAGGACTCTCTAGAGCAGATAAATAGACATGACTCTATTGTCTCCATGTCTAATAGCAGGTGTGGACTAGAGGGTATAAAGACCCCAGCATTGAGCTGTGGAGCAGTGGAACCGTGTTCTCTGGAATGATGGAGCTCCATACAGGACTTTTGGCATCCTGACCTCACTAACTATCTAGTCGCTGAATGCAAACAAATCCTCACAGCAATGCTCTAGAATGTTGCAGAGAGTTTTCCCTGAACTGTAGAGACTGTTACTCTACAGTGGCTGGCATGTAGTTGGCATGTTTGCCTCCCAGTTCTAATATTCTCCCTGTTTCTGCATGAGCTTCCCAAGGGTTTCCTCCTACAATATGGAAAAACATGGAGGTTGAGTGAATTGGCTACTCGAAAAATGCCTTGATGTTACTCCTCCAGATGGACGGTCATTTTTTCCAGTAGAGAGTATGATGTGTGTGATTGGCTGCAACTTTACAGGAGAAAGAAAACCCCTTCTTAACTTTGAACAGAAGCCAATGGAAAGATTTTATTCCATATTGATGCGTATTGATGTCGTTTTCCTGAAGCAATGTCACTGATGACTACCTGAAGCCTCGTTTAAGGGTTGGTTGAAGAACTAGTTTATTTTTTGCAGCGGTTTTGATGAGTTTGCAGTCAATTAGCAATAGAAAGGCATTTTTCTATACTATGGGAATATTTTGGCACAGTATCTCACAGTGAGGTACATTCATATGAACAAATAAAACCCTCAAATGATCAAAAATATAATAAAGAAATGTTATTTGGCATATATCCGCATGTTTCTGAAAAGCACAGCAGACTGGCCTCGCTGTACTCTTTCAGCATGCTCGACCATCTTGACCAAAGATCTGATGTTCCCCATGACTACAGAGGAGATTAAGTGTTTGTAGCATCTTCTCTTTACTTTGGTTTAGACTTCACCTCCACATCCTCTGAATGGTCTCCAGAGTTCTTCAGGAATGGGAACAACAGCAGAAACCGACCGTGGAGCAGATTTCTTTATGTGTAAGCACCACCAGCTGAAGTAAAAGTAAAAACTAAAAAACTATGTGACTAAAAAGAAAGACAACTTAGCAGAAGGGAAGCAATAGGGTTAAGAAAGAGTCAAACAAACAAGAAAAAAAATAAAGAAAGTAAAAAAACCTAATATAGGTTAAAGAAGGTCCCTCACAGGATGGAGCTGCTGTTATCGGCAGACACTTACCACAGGACTGGGCACAGCTAAAGAAGACAGCGAGAGGGCAGGGCTACAATACAAGTACACAACAAAGCCATGTGCAAAGACGTACATGAGAAAACAAAACAAGACAGGCAAGGAACACGAGGCAACCAGAAAAGAGTCTCACTATTGGTGTATTGGTCCATAATTGATGGACTTTTGACACAATGTAAAGCACTACCAGATTCACCCTACGTCACAAAGTGAAAAGCTCAAAAATGGTGATGCTGATAACTGTTATATTGCACTCTTTAACAGAGATGTTGAGTGTTACACTCACTCTTTTATTACAGCCTTCATCATTGCACACTTCAAAAAAACATCAGGCAGTGTGCGCTTACCCTGCTGTCCTCCTGGGCCTCCCACTCAGGAGTGTACATGTGGACCTGGGTTCCAGTTGTGCAGTTGGAGAACTGGAAGAGGCTGGCGAACATGCGGTGGTTCTCTGGCATGTCGGGGAAGATGGGGTCCTGGAAGTTCACTCCATGAGGAACAATGTTGTAGTTTTCATCCATCCTTCAGGGAGAAAAACAGGCAAAGCTTAGATACAGGGGGGACAGGGGGCTCTACCGGAGTCCACCTTAAACAAACAGCAGTGAAGGAGTTTGATAAATTAATGATTTTAGGGAATTAAAAAAAATAAATGCCTTGGTTTCTCAGAAACCTCCTAAAAACTAGCAGTAAACAGTAGTACAACAGTATTGTATTACGGTGGTGTATTATGGTAGTGAATTACAGTAGTGTATTATGATAGTGTATTATGGTAGAGTATTATGGTAGTGTATTACAGTATTGTATTACGGTAGTGTATTACGGTGGTGTATTATGATAGTGTATTACAGTATTGTATTACGGTAGAGTATTATGTATTGTATTAGGGTATTTTATTACGGTACTGTGTTACAGCAGTGTTTTACGGTATTACGGTGCTATGATGTTCTTCATTAATGCCAGCAGTTTCTATCCCATCTTTTTTTACTGCATGCCACTGCAGTAACTATCACAGGACACTAGGGGGTGCACAACACTGTTACATGAAAACATCAGGGTCATCTCTGAGCTAGCTTGATATGAAATGCTGCCTTAGAGGAAGCTGGATAGTTTTCCAGGGGGGTTCTGAGATATCAGCACCATACAAAAAGAATTTCTTAAAGCAAACAATAAAATTTCACAATATTACACAGCTTTCATGCAGTGCATCTACATACACAGCTTGGAGGAGCAGATACACGTTTCTAAAGCTCCGCCTACTGGTTATCTGAATAGGTTGTTCTCTGAACTAATTGTGTTTTTCTGCCTCAGAGGCAGCGCTGCCTCCGCCATTTTTAGTACTGATTTTGCACAGAAGCACCTGTTCCCTCAAACACACAACACTTCCTCATCTATCTTTCTTGTGCTTGAGTGAGCTTGTAGTCCATAAATCCTGATTGGCAGACCCATGCTGTTCTTCTGAAACTCTGGACACACGCAGGCCCTCGTTCCCAGCAGTGGGGAAATGAGGAGAGTCCATTATTAAACTTGTGAGGATGGATGGAGAAATATTAATACCAAAGCCATGGTTACACTGGCAAAGGAGAAGCACCTTTTTGTTTTGCCTCTTGATTAAGGTTAGACTTTTTTATTCATCCTGTACGTTTTGGCTGGCAGCCACAAGCAGCTGGAGGGAAATAACTCTAAGATCCCAGTTTGGGCTGATCGCTGACTTAACGGCTCGCAGTGCTCGAGTTCGGTCATTAGAAAGTGTATAAAAGGAAGGAAACCTATCATTCGTTAATAACCCATGTAATGTGTGAGCTATCGAAGAGGGCAGGAAATGAATGTGTCAGGTCGGAGTGTAAGGGGGATTTGTGTGCTAATGCCTGAAGTGTTATTGCTCCAATTAAATCAGGTGATTTGTCGTTTCATTGATGACCCGCATCTTAATTTAATACAACAGTAGAACTGAATGGTGGGAATGAAAGGTGAATCTGCAGTCCCCTATGGCTGAAGGACACCTGCTCATGTATTTCTTCTTTCAATATCAATAGAATTAAAAAGAATTTCTGTTTTCATCATCACTTTTATTTTTATAGTGCCTTTCCTAACTCAAAACTGTTGTGAAGGCAGCACTGCCTCCCATAATAGCCAAATATAAACCAGTAAGCAGATCTTTAGAAACATCAATCTGCTGCTCAGAGCTTTATATGTGGACGAAAGATGTGCAGTCCAGTTTGAGATTTGGTCATTTTTCAATTTATATAGTGCTGATCTCAGAGATCTGGCTGGAAAACTAGCCAGCTAATGCAGATTGTCACAGATTCTATCCAATCTTTTCTTTACTGCATGCCACTACAGTAACCGGCAGCCACCACTGTCACGTGTCCTCTCTGTGCTGGCATGCTTTTGAATGCTGCTTTATAAACTAGCTGGCTAGGTTTCCAGGTACAAATACATATTGCTAAAGCTCCACATACTGGGAGTTTAAATTGGTTATTCTCAGAACCAGTGGTGTTCTGCCTCAGAGGCAGAGCTGCCTTCAGAACCTTTTTGGAAATAATTTTGCACATGCGGTTTGTTGGCATCTACCATCCAGATAAGGGTTTTTACTAGATTTTGGCTCTGAGTATTTGATTGATTCAGCCACAAGATGGTGACGTCAGGATGTTGGGTGATCACCACCCCACCTCACCCCCAACTCCCTTACTCTTCCTTGATGCACTGTATGGAGCTCATCATTCCAGAGAACACTGTTCCACTGCTCCACAGCTCAATGCTGGGGGTTGTTATACTTTTTATACTCTGAAATAGCAGGGCAATAAAAAATACTAATAATAATGCAGGCTGTAAGTGCATTTTATGAATCTGGCCTACACTATACCTGACTTTTAACCAAACGCTGTTTTCCTCTCTCCTACATTCTCTCTGGATATCTTAAGGTTGGTGGAGTGTTTAGGTGGAGGTGTTGATTTTGGAGAGTTAAAGTCTGCACTTCATCCATCCGGATCCCCTCTGAGCTCCCTGGAACAGCATCAAAGCTCTACTATTAAAGCTTTGTGTTCTTCAAAGCCAGTAATCCACAACCTGGCTGACGAAAGCTCAAGCAGAACCCCAAATGGCTCCCAATTTACATATCCGGTACTGTGTAGGGTGCAAAACCTTTGGTTTGTATTCTACATGGTACACTACAAATGATGTTGAATTCTGGAGTTATGGATTGCTCTACATGTGAATGTTTTAATTCTAGCAGGCTATGAGCAGAGTCTGTTGAACAAACACTTTCTCCAGTCCTCAATGGAGAACACTGAGGTACATAGCATTACTATGAACTGTGAAATGTTTAAATAATGCCCAAATGTCAAATAGAACTTATACCCATGGTTACCACATGCACATACCCACACTGAGGTAAGAACACGTGCAACTGATTTACACTGAATAAAGTCATTAGGTGAGGAATGCAAGACTCCATGTGTTTGATTGCCTAAAACAATGTTACGGACCATACGGACCATACCATAACCCCCCCATCGTACCAGCGCAACACACACTAACACACCACCACCATGTCAGTGTGACTGCAGTGCTGAGAATGACCCACCACCCACATAATAGCTGCTCTGTGGTGGTCCTGTGGGGTCCTGATCAAATCAAATCAAATCAAAAATGTGTTTGTATGACTGAAGTTGTCACAGAGCAGCTTCACAGGAATCAAGAAATAAAAAGGTTAAAACAGGAATAAAGGATAAGAGACAGATCATCTAGTGATCAAACCAAAGGGCCACGGTGCAGGAGAAACTCCCTCAGAGCTGGAGGAAGAAACCTCGGGAGGAACCAGGCTCACAAGGGGAGGATCATCATCCTCTGGACAAACTACTTATACACAGTTAGGGGACACTGGACCCCCACACCTCTGTTCTAATACTCTGGGACTGAAGTAATGTTACTTCTCTGGTGGACAGAATAGTAACAGTACATTTCTACAGTTGGTGATGGTGGGTGAGCAGCTAGTCCAGGACAGGGTGGGACACTAGTCCAGGTCCAGTAGCCGGAAGATGGAAAGCCAATGTAAAGATGGGGATCAGGGGAGCGTGGGGTCCTTTTAGATGGAGCAGAAGAGCTTGAGGTTAGGACCTAATCAATTCAGGCTGGTGGGTCATCGTTAACTCGGAAAAGATACAGAGATGAATTAGTTTGAAATTTAAAAAGAGAACAGAGAATGTAAACATTACCAGAGTGTGTCGAGTGACTCCGGCAGATCTGACTATAACAGCATAACTAAGGAGAGAACCAGAAGAAC
Organism: Acestrorhynchus altus; assembly: GCA_034509495.1. Taxonomy (NCBI): domain Eukaryota; kingdom Metazoa; phylum Chordata; class Actinopteri; order Characiformes; family Acestrorhynchidae; genus Acestrorhynchus; species Acestrorhynchus altus. Next base: position 26,170,071 of record CM067521.1, on the reverse strand, counting down.
ATAAACATGGAGCATCCTGAAACATCGGCATCTAACTGCTCCACCGTCACAAACCAGAGTGATTGCGAGAAGGAGTCAGGCGGCAGCACCAACATCCCAGTTTACCATAAATCCCAGTTTACCATAAATCCCAGTTTACCATAAATCCCAGTTTATCATAAATCCCAGTTTACCATAAATCCCAGTTTATCATAAATCCCAGTGTCCATGAACCCCTGGATCTGCAGACTGTCCTAGTAATATTACCTGTGTGTTGGTCAAACGATAAATCTGAATCAATTTTGACGCCAATATTTTTGGCTACTGAAGTTAATGCCATATCTGTTTATTACTGTGCAGAGAGGAAGCATGTAAAGATGCTAAAATAGCCTAAAATAGAGCCAGTGAGGGTCTGACAGTGAGGGTCAGAGAGAGGGTCTGACAGTGAGGGGCTGACAGTGAGGATCTGACATAGAGGGTCTGACAGTGAGGGTCTGACAGTGAAGGGATGACAGTGAGGGGTTGACAGTGAGGGTCAGACAAAGAGAGGCTGACAGTGAGGATCAGAGAGAGAGGGTCTGACAGTGAGGGGTCTGACAGTGAGGGGTCTGACAGTGAGGGGCTGAGAGTGAGGATCTGACAGTGTGAGATCTGACATAGAGGGGCTGGCAGTGAGGGGTCTGACAGTGAGGGGCTGAGAGTGTGGGGTCTGACAGTGAGGGGGCTGACAGTGTGGGGTCTGACAGTGAGGGGCTGAGAGTGTGGGGTCTGACAGTGAGGGGTCTGACAGTGAGGGGGCTGACAGTGTGGGGTCTGACAGTGAGGGGTCTGACAGTGAGGGGTCTGACAGTGAGGGTGCTGACAGTGAGGGGTCTGACAGTGAGGGGTCTGACAGTGAGGGGTCTGACAGTGACGGGGCTGACAGTGAGGGGTCTGACAGTGACGGGGCTCACAGTGGGGGTCTGACAGTGAGGGGCTGACAATGAGAATAGAATAGAATAGAATATAACTTTATTGATCCCTTGGGAGGGTTCCTTCAGGAAAATTAAGGAGGCTGACAATGAGGCGGCTGACAGTGAGGAGCTGACAGTGAGGGTCTGAAAGTGAGGGGCTGGCAGTGAGGGGCTGAGAGTGATGTACTGTGGGTCTGCAGATGGATTCTTCTGGTCAGGACTCTTGTTTGTGTACATAATCTGTGTGTGTGTTTGTGTTGTGCAGGGTGCTCTTATGACTAACAGTGATCCAGCAAAGAAAAGTTGGTGAAAATTGTCATTACATGTGGGGTCAGGCATAAGGTAATAGATCTCCAAGCCCAGTGGATATTCCAGGAGAACACTTGTACTCAGAACATGTAGAGTGGTTTCAATTGAAAAGTTCTTCAGGGAAACACGTTTGGACTTTTCAGCTAAAGAGCTCTTTCTGACATGTATTTATTAGAATGTTGCATTGAGCTACAACTCCAGGCATCTCCCAGTATCATGGTCCATAAATGTACCTCCATACGTTCCTACATACTTTTCAGTCATCAACCTCTAGTACCCTTTGCTCTAAATAAAGGTCCCGAGTGGGCAAATGTTGTTCAGCTTAGAGCCCATTCTGTTTTGATTAACATATCCATGCCGTGCTTCTCTGGTTTCTCAGCTTTTTGATGGTTTGACTTGTGAGATTTGTCCTGCAAAACTGGAACCAGCTGTAGGATTGGTTCAGAGTTTGGGTTCACACAGAGAACTAAGAGTATGCCTAACGCTCAGTTCACTTGGCAAGCCCTCAGTCCATGGACCTCTGCATTCTTACGTTGTAAGGTTGATAGTGACACCGTTTTTGTTGTTTGGATCCTGCACTGGAGCACAATGAATAGGAAACGAAGCAGTGATTATGAAGTAAAATCACAGACTGTCAGCTTTAATTTGTCATTTGACAACTGGCTGCTTACTTGCTTCTTAGCCAGCTTTGTGTCTTTGCGTGATCAGTAAACACACAAGTGAGCTAACAAAACAACTGGAGTTGATTTGAGGCAGGGAATTTGCATCTGGAGTCCTTAGCTGTTGTCTCCCACCCTCAGAACCAAAAACAAGTTGTAGTTAATTAGTAAACTACCTCAAACCTCCTTTGATGGGCCAACGTGGTCTGTCTTTGAGTCTTCAGACTTACAGAAATACTTAATGCATTGAAAGACTCATGAAACCAAAAGAGGTTCCTCCTCAGCTCTGCTTCAAAGAACCATTTCTGGCACTTTTATTTTTAAAAATGATGGAAAGAACCTCTTCCACTTCAGGTTTTAGCCTGTATGTATGGCATCAAAATAGGGCCAAATGTTTAGAGAACTAAAAGTGAGAAGCTTGTTAATATCAGGAGTTTAAAAGCAGGCTTGTAAGAAATATTCCATATATAATCGTCCATTTTGCTATAACATTCATAAATAATCTGTTATGGTGTTTCATAAGGATTTTTCTCAGCCATGTTTTCCTCACATTCTGTTCAAAATATTTCGGCCCAGTTTTGACAAGAGGGTGAGATCTAATCAGTCAATGGCTGCCAAGAATATCTCCCATCTACTGAAAATCCACACCTTGCAGCCCCAAGAACATCACAGACCAAGAAAGATAAACAGAAGAACGAAAATGGCCCATATTTATTATATTTATTATGACCAGAGCTTCATGTTTGCTTGCCTCATCAGATCCATTCCCAAACCTATTGTTTCAGGATAGTTACATATTTATATAATGAATTATGGATTTATAATTCATAATCTGCCACCTAATTCAGGATCAAACCAAATCAAAATGTAATTGTATAACTGATGTCACCAAGCAGCTTTAAAGGAATAAAAAATAAGAAGGCTACAAAAGCACAGATGCATACAGATACATATGTAATCTGAAGCTCTGACAGTCATACATATGACAAATATGAGTCATGTTCATATCTATCCTGTTCTGTAAGGTTAAAGTCTGAAGTTGGTGCATTATTAATGTAATGCGAGGTGCTCAACATTGTGACGGTGCTGATAAAACCATGAACCTACAAGGCATGGACACTAAATGCACAAGGTTATCCCCAGAATTCAGTTTCGATTCCTAATTCACACAACAAAACCTCAGTCACTCTAGAGCCCTGTTCTTGAACAGTGCTTGAGAAACACAGTACAGTGTGTTCAACTTCAGCCCATATGTAGCTTTGTTGAACATATGTCTAGTTCTGGAGGTGAATTCCCACCCTCCTCTTGTCTCTTGGGTCCTGTCTGGGGAGGGAGAGCGGTGATTGATTGGTGGCAGGCTCTGCCGGCTGTCGTTTGGAACGTCTCACAGGAAATGTGGAACCCGCTTGGGGGACGGGGGGTTGTAGAGGAGAGGTAGGGAAGGGGGAGTGGGAGTGAAATGGAAACGATTCAGAACTTGTTTGCTGATTCAGCACCTGGGAGGCAGCCGTGTGAAGTGATGAGAACAATGCACACTACCATTCTACAGGCTCCCTGGAGACTTACCTGGGGGTTGACTAAAAGAGGCACTTGTAGATAAGCTAGTGAGGCTCCATCCCCAATTCAATAATGACGACATGTCTTTGGACTGCTTTGTGTACTTTATCTGACTGTTTACATCAGGTGATCCTTTCAGCCTTGTTTACAAACTGAGGCTTTCTGAGAGGTAAGAAGATCCTCGTCGTGCACTCAAACTGGATGCACTCACTGCTGAAAGTGGTCTCTTGATGATGACAGATGCAAAATGAGGCCAATGACTGGGACAGCGCAGTACATTTACACGGAACATGAATTACTTCAGATCAAGAGTTGATATTAAAGCATGTTGAAGTACGAGTATGGAACTTGGTGGCCAGCTTTCCAATAAAGAGGGGACGGATCTCTTCGATGTAAGTGTGGCACAGCAGATGGAAGTGCCATGGAGGACAGCCATCTTTAACAGATTTAAGCTCAAGCCCTAATTGAGCTGGGGAGGTACTATATCTTTCTATAGATCCAGTGTTCTAAGCTAGTACAGATCTGCAAGTTCCATGATTTGACAAGTAATAATTCTGAAGCAAATGATCCTGAATGTGGGGTTCTCTTGGTAATGGCAGTGTTGTTAGAACTGACCTCATCATAATGTAATAACAGAACCTACTCATGGATAAAGATCTGAGATAAAGGAGACCCTGATGTATTTCATAAAGCAAGTTCTCTCAGTTAGCAAGATGTTTTGGAGAAGTTTCACTACTACTTTATTCTGCACAACACGCCAGTGAAAAAAATTACTCCATTAGACCAGATTTGGCTCAATGAAGGCACTGGAGCAGTTGTCATTACAGTCCTCTTACAACACCAACCTCCTTTGTGTTAACCTCAGCAGCATGGCTGTTTTGCTTGGCCCAGATGTGCGTATGGGACTGCTGGAGGTGCAGTGGCCTGGAATGCCTTTGAAGAAGGTTTAAAGCCAGTTCAGTGTTAGTTATCAACAGGGTGATGAAAAAGATGAGGACAACAGGTTGGATGAGGCTCAGCATAAACCTGTCTGCACAAGCTCATTTCTCTACACACACGGTTTTAGTGTAATGCTGAGGGGAGCCCTGCAAATGCACTTCGTCTCTCTGCACACAGAAACAGGGTCTTGGGTCAAGTTTGGTGAGCCTGTTTTGCTCATAAAGCCTGGGACCAGGCGCAGTGACCAGGTTTGTTGGCAGGCAGAGCCAGCGGTTCTTTAGCGTTTGGTTCCCACTTACCATGTGGAGGTTCCAAACTGTTCCCTAACCTGACACAATCTGTTACTCTCCTGCTCTACATGACTGCTGGTCTTGATTTTCGCCCTCTTATGATCCATTAGGACATACAATTATCAGCCATAACATTATGATGACTTATTATCATTATAAATAAGTGATTATTATCACTTATTTCTACACTCACAGTCAATTTTATTAATTCCACTGAGAATGACCCACCACCCACATAGTAGCTGCTCTGTGGTGGTCCTGTCAAAATGGCCAGATCAGGCTGTTGTAGCACGTTCTGGCCAAGACCAAATTGCAAATGTTATCACAGGACCTACAGGTAATGTAGTACTGCATCTAACACCAGAAAAAGACCACATTAGTCTATAGTTTATATTAGTAGACATATTAGATTTTTCTGGGAGATGTGCAAGGAGGAATGTTCTCAAGATCAAGCAGGGAGGCCAAACTAAAGTACATGCTTTCACAGCCTGGTTCACTGTGGTAACAGGTGTTCAGTGTAGAAGAAATTCAACTCCAGCAATAGTAGTTTATGTACACTGGATATACATGATTGCTAAATTTCTGTAACTTCAGATGATTGGGAAACCAATCAGACCTCTTCACTTAGTCTGTAACTTTGCTCTGATGACTGTGCTTCCTGCCGTGGTGACCTGGTTTAAAGTCTATGAATGTACTACAGTATGTTTTGCAGTGATGGTGAAGAACAGTCATATGGGGTGGTGTACTTGGAAAGCACTTCAACATTCCTTTAATGGCTGGATAACTTGGCTTCTACAAAAGCTCAAAGTTGTAAAGTTCATGATGTCTTGACATGCATAGCTGTTCTTTTTTCCCTACTAAAGGTATGCTTAACAAGGGATCAGCATTTTCTGACAAACGGCTCTCTGACAGCACGAGAAGCTTTTTCAGCACAACATACTGTATAACTTAAAAATTGATTAAATGAGTTGTATATAGCACTGCTCAAACTTACACCTTCAGCCATACAATTATAACACTGTTTCTACACTCATTTTCCTTTTTTCAGATCCACTGAATGCCCTTTGTAGTAGCTCAGGACCCCACAGGACCACCACAGAGCAGATATGATGTGGGTGGTGGGTCATTCTCAGCACTGCAGTCACACTGACATGGTGGTGGTGTGTTAGTGTGTGTTGTGCTGCTACGAGTGGATCAGACACAGCAGTGCTGCTGGAGTGTTTAAACACTGTCCACTCTAGTAGACACTCCTACCGAGTGTCTCCACCTTGTAGATGCAAAGTTTGTGTTGGTCATCCTCTAGTCCTTCATCAGTGCTCACAGGACGCTGTTGGCTGGACATTTCGGAACATCTTTTTTGCTAAATGCAATCAAATCCTCACAGCAGTGCTCCAGAATCTAGTAGAAATCCCTGTCTGGACAGTAAAGACTCCAACAAAAGCAGAATCAACACTTTTAGGAGTGCTTTTTCTGAGAGCACAATCATTTTTTACGCTCATCCACTGAATGTGCGTTTTGGACTGCATTATGCTTCAGTGCTGGACGAGCAGCAGTATCTAATGTGGTTCCTCATAAGCAGTGTGCTGCGCTCTGCCACAGTAAACAGTGAGGAGGTAAGCAGTGTTACACAGGGGAGGAGAACACTTCTGGCTGTAATTGATTGAGCCGTGGGGGTGAGACAGAGAACACAAGTCAAACAGTCTGGTTTTCAAGAGACACAAGGTTTCACCATCAAAACATGAACCACGTCCAGCAGGCCTGTGTGAACCGTCCTGCTGAAGCTGTGAGGACAAACCAAAATGAAGAATGTGTGTTTTTTTGTTTTTTAACTGAATCTTCATCTTTCTGTCTCATATACAACAGTCACTTACAGAGTCTGCAGAGTCTGTCTCTCTGTTTCTCTCTCTCTCTCATCTTACCTTCTGTCTCCATTTCTTTCTCTCTCTTTCCCCATGGTTTCCTTTCTCTGTTTCTTTCTCTCTTTTCTCTTTCCTCCCTCTTCCTCTTCTTCACTCTCTTACCTTCTCTCTATCTCTCCTATTTCTCCACTCGCTCTTTTCCCCACCTCAGTTTCCTTCTCTCTCTCTCTCTTTCTCTCTCTCTCTCCTACCCCCACCCCACTCTCTCCATCTTTCTGTCTCTATTCCACCCATTCTCTTTTCTCTCTGTCTCATTGACCTTTCCCTTTCCCACCTCTCTCTCTCTTCCTCATCAATTTTTCTCCTGTCTCAAATTCTCTCTCTCTGTGTCTCCAAGTCTCTATCTCTCCCCCACTAACCTCTCTTCCATTCATTACTGCAGGCCCTGCACTTATGCTTCTCATGCAGAAACACACACACACACACACACACACACACACACACACACACACACAAACCATACTGTCACACAGCTGGTTCAGGTTAGCTGTGTGATCTGCTGTCAGTTCCTCTGCCAGTTGGACCTCAGTCTTTCTCCAAACATAGAAACAAAGAGTCGCTCAGGCCAAATGCAGCTAATGAAGTCTGACGTTACCACTGTCCAACGTTTATGACTATTACAATATTTTCACTTGCAGAGGAGGAACACTATACAACTTCTCACCATCTGAGGTCTGAGGGGCTTCCAGTCCAAAATGGCAGAGTGTTTAATCATGCCTAAAGCCCAAGTCATGTCCAGAACATGCTGTTTATATATTAGTTCAAATCAAAAGTGATTATTGTATGATTTGTGAGGATTTAAGCTCTATAAGTTCTTCTCAGGTCACTGCCAGATCATTGCTCCAAGAAGGTGTTCAGCATGGTTACCGTGTCGCAAGCTCCCTCTAGTTTCTGTCACTCATCTATGACCAACAAACACACTCAGAGAAATCAGATTGATGATTACTCACCACAAAACCAACTTTGAGTTTTACAACACAGATACTTTGTGGGGTTTATATCTTTATCCTTTGTTTCATGTGTTCACGTTTTTCATTGTTCATTTCTGTAAAGCTGCTTTGTGACATCAGTTATAAAAAGAGCTATATGAATAAATTTTGATTTGATTTGATCGTTTGTTCTTTCGTAAACACTGAAGAAGCCCATTCCTTTGCAAAGGCATTCTTCATTCATGGCTGCAGCATCTATCCAGTCTATTCTTTACTGCATGCCACTGCATTAATTGGCTATAAGTGGCACAGGAGACACTGTCCCTTAAAAACAATATAGTCTTCTCCTTGCTGCCATACTGTGAAATGCTGCCTTAGAGGGAGCTGGCTTGTTTTCATGACAGACCCACATTTACAGCCCTGATCTACTGGTAATTTAATTGGTTATTCTCTGAACTAGTTGCATTTGTTCTGCCTCAGAGGTAGAACTGCCTTCAGAACCTTGCTGAGTGGGGTTTTCTCCTCTCTCTGTCCACTCTATCAGCTCCTCTGATCACACAGGAGCTCTTTGTGGTTCTATAATTCAGACTGTAGATCATCTGTTTCTCTGCAGACTTTATTCTCCTCCTTTCACCCTGATCTTCAATGATCAGGACCCCACAGGACCACCACAGAGCAGATATTATGTGGGTGGTGGGTCATTCTCAGCACTGCAGTCACACTGACATGGTGGTGGTGGTGTGTTAGTGTGTGTTGCTGGTACGAGTGGATCAGACGCAGCAGTGCTGCTGGAGTGTTTAAACCCCTCAGTGTCACTGCTGGACAGAGAACAGTCCACCAACCAGAAACGTCCAGCCGACAGCGTCCTGTGGGCAGCGTCCTGTGGGCAGCATCCAGTTGGAGGAGAATAAAGTCTGCAGAGAAACAGATGAACTACAGTCTGGAATTATAGAACCACAAAGAGCTCCTGTGTGATCAGAGGAGCTGGTAGAGTGGACAGAGAGGAGAAAACCCCACTCAGCAAGGTTCTGAAGGCAGTTCTACCTCTGAGGCAGAACAAATGCAACTAGTTCAGAGAATAACCAATTAAATTACCAGTAGATCAGGGCTGTAAATGTGGGTCTGTCATGAAAACAAGCCAGCTCCCTCTAAGGCAGCATTTCACAGTATGGCAGCAAGGAGAAGACTATATTGTTTTTAAGGGACAGTGTCTCCTGTGCCACTTATAGCCAATTAATACAGTGGCATGCAGTAAAGAATAGACTGGATAGAAGCTGCAGCCATGAATGAAGAATGCCTTTGCAATACACTTCCATTTTGTATTTGCATGCAAATGTGCACATTTCTGAACTGGACATTTCTGAACTGGACATTACTTAGACTATTCTTCTGTGTAAAAGGTTGTAGACACAAAACACATAAAACTAAAGCACTGATCTTATACATACACACATACAGTAAAAGGCAATATTTTACAATGAATATACATTCATCATAAAAAACAGCTGCACCTAAAGGACATCTACCAACTGCAAAAGGTGACTGCAATGCTGTTGTTCTGGTTCGTTCTAGGTGTGTACACTATATGGACAAACAAACTGGGACACCTGCTCATTCGCTATTCCATCTGAAATCAAAGGTATTAAAGAACTGATCCTGGTTTTGTGTCTACTGTCCAGGGAAGCCTTTATATTAGATTCTGGATTTGACTGCTTTTAACAGTAAGAGCATAAATTAATGTGGTAACGATGTTGGATGATCAGCATCCAACCTCATCCTCAACTCCCTACCTCATCCTCAATTCTCCATCTCCCCCTCATCCTCAACTCCCCACCTTATCACCAACTCTCCACCTCATCCTCAACTCCCCACCTCATCCTCAACTCCCTACCTCATCCTCAATTCTCCATCTCATCCTCAACTCTCCACCTCATCACCAACTCTCCACCTCATTCTCAACTCTCCACCTCACCCTCAACTCCCCACCTCATCCCCAACTCTCCACTTCATCCCCAACTCACCCCTTCATCCTAAATTCTCACCTCAACCCCAACTCTCCAATTCATCCTAAACTCTCCACCTCATCCTCAACTAAATTAGACATTAGACATGGTGACAGTAAGCTCGGTCTGTTTATGTGCTGCACACAGTCCTATTCTACTGGCAGCTCTTCTCCCATCTCCACCCTGGTGCTCACCGGAGGAAGAAGTAGTAGTTGTTGTTCTCCAGCGCGCTGTAGGAGAAGCAGGGGAAGTAACCGAGGCCGGTGATGTTGAAGCGCGAGCCGACGGGCAGCTCCAGCATGCTGCCCCACGCCTGGTCGCACAGCAGCTCCACCTCGGCGGAGAAGAACAGCCCGTCCTGCTGCCACGGCAGGGAGCTGCGCTCCGGGTGCACGGCCAGCACGCGCGCGAACACGATGATCTCGGCCAGCTCCGCGCGGCACGCTTCGCTCTGCGGACGCCAGTCCTGCGCGAGCTGACAGCCGGAGGAGGCGCGCGCGCGCCACGGTCCGCTCAGCAGCACCAGCAGCAGCGCCGGGAGCGCGCGGGAGGACATTGTCCCGGGATCAGGGACCGAGAGCAGCATCCGCAGACCCGCAGCCTCCCAGCCCGCCTGGCCCCGCCCCGTCCAGAGGAGGCGGGGCGTGTGAAATGGACTGACCAGCTGGAGAATCCGTAAGGATCTCTAATGCGCATTACGCACACGCACAAACAGCCTGCTGAGGTGGGTTCCAGGTGGAATCCAGGTGGGCTCTGGTGGACTCCAGATGGCCTCCAGGTGGGACCCATGAGTGCTCCAGGGGGGTTCTACGTGGGATCCAGGTGGGCTTCACGTGGGCCCCAGGTTGGCTCCATGTGTGCTCTAGGTGGGCTTCACATGGGTCCCAGGTGGGCTCTAGGTGGGCTCCATGTGTGCTCCAGATGGGTTCCAGTTGGGATCCAGGTGGGCTCTAGGTGGGTTCCTGGTGGGGTTTAGGTGGGTTCCTGGTGGGGTTTAGGTTGGTCCTAGGTGGGCTCCATGTGGCACATTGTTTCTTAGCCCAAACAATGTTTAAACCCCCTGGTCCCAACATGGAACCCTGAGAACAAAACCTCTGGTTCCCAAGTGAACATTATATACATAGTGTCCTTCAGGGTCTCTGGTTAGGACGGGTTTAACATGACCCCTTTCTGAGTTTTACACTGCACATGGGGCTTAGATGGGACCCAGGAGATTAAGGTGGGCTTCCCCGTTTGGGGAATGTCTGAAGCCCAACTGCGGCTAAATAATGCTTAGTAACAAGTTACCCACTCAGAGCCCAATGTCCACCTGGAGCCCACCTGGAACCCACCTAGCCCACATTCCATCCATGTGAGTCCCATAGAAGCATGTTGGCTGGGGCTCATTCTGGTCGGTCATTGGTTGACTGGCAAATGATGTTCTTAGTGGAGCACTGGAGCTTCTGGACCAAAGCTCACCAGTCTTATTTACTGAAACAAAAAAAGGAATAGAAACTTGCAAGTCCTCTTCAAATAAGCACAAGTAATCTTGTAGACTAATATATCCCCCAGCTGTATTCAGAAATTTCCAAATTATACTTACACTATTAATCCCCAAAATACTTGCTTGGAGGTTGGTGTGTCCCAGGTGTGCACTTGCTTTAACTGGAACAACACAGACATACTAATGACAGCTTCATGTGTCAATTGGCTGAAGCTGTAGCCAGGCATCATGGGAACTGTAATCTTAAATGCAATCCACCAGAGACATTACATATAACACTTCCACAAACAAAAACATACCAAATGTACACACAATACATATCAACTCTACATAAACAGCCATTATAAATCACATCAAATCCATTCTACTGTTTTCATATTAAACATATAAACTCCCACTACAGCTATATCGAATTCTACACCCAGTGCAGATGTAAATGTAATGCAAACATTCTATTATAGTGTATATAAACACAGAACTTGCAGTAAAACATGTGTAATGCGTGTATAATGTAAGTTACTGTGTATACATTCTATTTGCATTACATATATGGACATTCTTATCTTTATTCTTAAAGTTTGTTTCACAAACTGTGTTCTGATGAACAGCTGCTGCTCTGAGGCTGTAGAACATCTGACTGTGAAGCGAGTTTACGACGGTGTACGTTATTGTTGTCTACATAGTCCTGGATACTAAAGTTAACTCTGCTGGAAGCCAAGGATGCTACCTTCAGGTCTTGTGATTCACAGGAACTCAGGAGGGCTAGAAGAGAACTGCTTGCAGGAATTAAGAGGAGCAAAGCCACATATGTACAGAAGATTCAGGGACATTTCTCCTCCCAGGATCCACAGAGTATGTGGAAAGGCATTAACTGCATCACAGACTATAACACCAGAGATGCACAATGCCCTAGGGACCCCTCACTGCGATGCTCTCAACAGGTTCTACGCCCACTATGAGGTCCCCTCCCCCGATATCTCTAACTCCTCCCTCATCCGGACAGCTTTCCCCACTTATCTGAAGACCGCCACCATGTGATCACTCCTCCTAAATCAGTTCAAAACAAGACGATAGTTATTGGTCTAGACTGTATATGTGTTGGTGATCACATTCAGTATATTTTATACTAATTTGCAACATCCAATCAGCTAATCAATGTCTTCAGAAGATCCTGTTGAGCAGGATGAGATTTGAGATTTGTGAATGAGATTTAAGATGGAACTGAATTTTGCTGAGAGACCTCCAGCTGGAGGTCTGACATTGCTGCAGCCCAGTCCTTTTCAAATGATGGCAGTGTTTTCTTTCATAAACAGGAAAAAATGCCTTTACAGCCCATAGTGGGGTATGGCACTAATGCATGTTCGGCATCTACAACCCTGAACTTGTGATGGTTGGCTTTTGGCAAGGAAAGTGAAACTGGATGAGAAAAAGCTTTTGCAAGGCATTTTACTGCCCCTTAGTGGTGTAGTAGTGTGCACTTAAAAATAAGGGTTCTTCAGTAAAGAAAATGATTCTGTATGGAACCATTTTCTTGAGTAAACAGTTCTTTTGATCATTAAAGGGTTCTTCACATTGATGGAAGATGTGGTTTAGAGCATTCTACATAGAAACTTTTTTTGAAAAGGGTTCATCTATTACTACAAATTTGACATTGTTACAATAGTGACAGTCAAGCCAAGGCTTTGTGCTTCTGCAGTTGGAGCAACCACAGAGCACATGGCAAGTTCACCTTCAGTTCCATTGGTGTACATCAGTTCAGTCTTGCTAGGGTTGAGCTTTAGGTGATATGCTGCCATCAATGCAAGACTTTGCAAAATACAAGTTGAAACCTAGGTGTTAGAAGAACAGAACTCCAAATCACTACAGCACAGATAGGGACCAGGCACAAAGCCTTGTGGGACACCAGTAGAATCTACAATTCCATAGCCAATTCCATGTTAACTGGTAAAAGTGCCCTTCTAGGTATTTTACAAAACACTGCCATACAAAGTTTGTGGTTCCAAGACTGAAAAGGTAGTACAGGAGGACTGTGGACCTTAGTATCCTTTGGAGATACTGGAGATGTAGATGCAAATGATTTTTCCAAAAATGCAGAAAAGTGGTGGGTTTTGTGTTGTAATTAACCAAGTGTCAAATTACAAATTAAAGATGTGTTTGATTCCCAGAATACAAAATAATGATCGAAACAGAAAGAAAGGTCCTGTCTGTGTTCACAGGATTTAAAATCAATAAAATAAACAAAAGTCTCTTTGTTTCCATTTAGGCCAACTATGTTTTCTCATTTTTGGTTTAGGCCAGGAATTTTTAATGCCAACTTAAAAAAATCTTAGACAATTCAAAATGAAAATACAGCCTAAATAATATGTCCATGTGGAGCCAGTATGTGGTGCCCAGCTGGGTACCAGAATGTTTTGTCCTTGGGTTTCATGCTGGGCCCATATAAAGATGCCCACTAGGGTAACCTGATGGGTTGCACACTGCACATGGGGCCTGGATGTAATCCATGTAGGATTAAGATAGGCTGTAATGATAGGGTCCATTTGGGAATCCCAGCTGGGTCCCTGTTACAACTTTTACAAGCCAACCTGGAACCCACCGGACCCACGTTGCTCGCATCTGAGCCCCACACGTTGGCCAGGAAGAATGTGTTCAGTGACAGCTCATTTTCCAACATTCTGACCATCATGTACATGCTGCCCTATAAAGGAGATTCCATGCTTTTCTAAACTGGATTACGCTGGTCTGGTGCTGGTTGGCAAGCATACCAGCTTTCAAAATACAGCACACATCTCTGGTGACTATGCTGACTGCTTTTTTTCCAGCTGGGCGTTTTTTCTTGCATTCTTCCGGTGTCCCATTTCCTCCACAACACCTCTCGCACCCTCCCCTCTCTCTCCTGGCCAGCCAGCTACGGTGGCTCGCTGAAGCGTGTCTGGTCCCACGGTATGGCTGTCTCCCTTCCAATACTTCCATGTCCCCCGGCTTCTAGCAGCCTGCCGCCAGGGAGCCGGGTGTATCAGGTGTAATGGTGCTCCCTCAGGTGAGCCTGCGAGCAGGCTATCTGAGCCACCAGCATTCTCTCGCTCAACTCGAGTGAGGCCAGGAGGTGAAGGAAGCAGGTGTTTTTGTCTTCAGGTGGGTGAAAAAAAAACAACAAAACCAAAACACTGCCATCTTGACCACAGGTTTTCACACTCTTTCACTGGCATGAATTTTGTACAGTAGTTGGAATTTGCAGTGCTGGTGAAATGCCTTGGAAGGGCTTTGTGCAGCACAAATTGCAGTCAGTAGATGGCAGCAGTCACTAAGGAAAGTGTGAGACTCTTCTTTTGGGACCCAATTAGAGATACAAGGCCTTTGGGAATCAACAGTGTCGTAGTTAAAGCTGGTTTAGGTCCTACAGTGGGACATACTGGTGGAATGTGTTTAATTAGCCAGGCTGTTAAAGTGATAAAACTGAAGATATAAAGTAGTGGATTCCAAAAGACCTACTGTTTAGTACGTTCAGAAAAGGCCAAAGCTGTCGGTCTACTCAAGTACCCTCAGCTGAAGTAAACTTCACACAGAACGGAGACTTAACTCTTAGAACCTGAGACCCACATTTTACAGGCTGTTTTCTAGACTTAATAACTCAGGATAAGAGTGAGATACAGACACGACACACAGATCATATCACACTACATACCTATTACTATATAACCCTATAACTACATACAGTCTCATCATGGTGTGATGAACTATCAATTCAGCCCAGAAAACAGCTAAAATTCACTGGTTTCCAACTGAATTAAATCCCAGTTTAAATACCGAAGCAGCTTCCAGTGCATGTTTACTGCTCTGTCCACAAGCACATGATCAACCTGCATACAGACTCTGACTGATCAGAGAGAGGGGGCGGGGCTGATGATCAACCTGCATACAGACTCTGACTGATCAGAGAGAGGGGGCGGGGCTGAAACTCAACCTCCATACAGACTCTGACTGATCAGAGAAGGGTGGAGCTAATGACATTACTGACCCAGATTTTGGGTTATACAGGAAAAGGAGAAGGGGCTGTTTGTTCTCTTTCTTTACTCATACAGTGTTCAAATTTCAGAATAAAAGTCCAGAGAAGGGATCATTCTGATACATACATAAATAATAAAAATAGTAAAAATTTATTTATTGGACCACTGTCAGATATCTTGACAAATTTATTATTATAAATATCCATGTAATTCTAATTATTACAAATAATTTCAGAATTGTGGCTGATCAATTTCCAACAGGATTTCTGAGATATAACATGTTTAGTCCAAAACATTGAAGGCAGGAATAACTTTTTGCTCAAAAAACAAGATACAAACATTTAAATACCCTTTATTTTTACATCTGAAATGACAAATTTGAGGAAACTAGAATCACTTAAAAATGACAATATCTGGTCTCCTATAAATAAGATTCTCATTTTCTGGTGAATAAAATTATGTTAAATCATCCCACCAATATAACAGAGTTATAAAGCTTAAACAGATGTCATAAAGAAATACAAGTCAGATGAAACCTTTATTATATATTGTGTAATCTTTAATAGGAAGAAAGCATATGATCTTATTTTGATAGAAAATACAGTCTATCATGTGAGTACACGTGAGTTAATAATCATAAAAGGCTGCTTAAACTGTACACAGAGAAAGAAGTCAGTAGTTATTGCTATACAATCACTGCTGATCCATTACACTGTTCAACACAAGGTGAAAACCCAGGTGACGTGAGAATATATATGCTATATATGCTGCTGTTGTACATGAGCAATACACAATGTTCTACTGGAATGTAGCTTCAGCACCATGACTCTACTGTAGAGATACAAGAGTAAAACTGGGAAAGGATGATCAGCAGCACTCTTAAAACAAAAGCACCAAGGATTACAGCACCTCGTCTATGTTAATATACAGTATATAATCAGTACATAATACCCAGTACATGATATGAGAATCTTATCCAGGCAGAACTAAACTCTTCATAGAGTTTAAAAAGAATTTCATAGTTTGACTAGATTATAAACCAACAGGCAGGAGTTGTGCATCTATTTAAATTAAAAGATCAAATGTTAGAATTATCTACTTTAATTAAATTAAATGAAGTTAGGATTCTTTGACTCCTACGCACTTACTTAATGAAGTGTGGTTTTCACTCTTTGCTCAGTGTGTCTGTCAGTGTGTATGCTGGTATTCTGCCAAGGCCGAAGATTTATTATTAAATCGTAATAATAATAATAATAATAATAATAATAATAATAATAATAATAATAATTGTATATTTATGTAAAGTTTGTTTAAACAAATGTACTGGATTTCCTTTTTATTATGAATAAACATTGTGTTAACTTCATATTTAACGTTTAAAAGCCTGATTACCAAACTTAAAATGATTAAAGCCAACTTTAAATTTTAACCAATAATAATCAAAGCTGTTTTGATCTAAGATGGAGTCACCATCCCTGCTTTGGAGAGCTACCTTCCAGCAGACTTTAGATGTGTTAGATTTGGGTTGGAGTTGAAACCTGCAGGAAGCTAGATTTCCAGGAGCAGGGTTGGTGACCCCTGAACTGCTTTTCCTCTTTCCTCTTGAGATTCCTGGAAAATGAGAAAATTGCTAATATTGTTATTTTACATTAACGTCTATTCAAAGTTAAAAATGTGTTTGAGATCCTTTTTTTTCACTGGACAGCAACTATATGTAATGCACACCAATCAGCTGTAATGTTCCTTGTTTCCACACATTGTCCATTTTATCAGTTCCTCTTAGTGTCACTGCTGGACTGAGAATAGTCCACTGATGAAGGACTAGAGGAAGGACAACAGAAACTGCAGAATCCTATGAGCTTCAGAGGAGCAAAAACAAGCTGATTGATGTAATAACACTGTGCTTTTGATCAGCTGATTGCATATTTTAGCTGCAGATGCCCGGTTTATTTGTAATGATGCCCATGAAGTCATTATTTAACAGAGTGCTCATCTCTAAAGGAGCAGCTTTGAAAAAGACCAAACATCTACAGAGGCACTGGCATCTTACAAAAGAGACTTTTGTAAGGCATGTTGACAGTCAAAGTGAAATCCTAAATACTGCATCTCGTTATCATGTGTATTAAACTAATGTGTACTGAAAAGGTTTTAATGTGCTTATTGTAGATATTTGTTTTGCATATGTATGGATAGATAATGTCCTGGGAAAGTCCTGAATTTATTCTTAAAACAAAAAGGGCACCCTGAATCCTGACATCTGTTCATCTCAGTACTAAGTTTACAGCGTTCATAGTTTGTACTGATTTGGAAACACACTTTAAAATTAGATTAAATTCAATTATTGCAATTATTATTCAAAATGTGAGCATTTAAGCAAAACCAGTTCTGTCTAATGGCACTTTGATGAATTCGACCCATGGTTCACATATCCGATGCTGCAGAGCCAGCCCAGATACCCCGAGGCTCTCTTTCTGAATCCCCGCAATGCAGACACACGAACGCAATGGCCTGCAGGCTTCAGCCCCAGGGCTACATACCTGAACCCTCCTGCCTGGTGTCCCCGAGAGGGGCCTGAAAGAAAAAACAGAGAGTGACTTAATGATTCAGTCACTGTGTCTGTGAGAGACACAATGAGACAGTGATTTAATGATTTAGTGCGATAGACGAGAGTGCGAGCGGGAGATAGAAGAAGGCAATAGAGAGACAAGAGAAAGAGCGACAGAACAAGGGAAGTCCCTGAGGATGGATTCTGTTACGGGCTACTTTTCATGATATCAAAGGAGGGAGGCGAGCATGCGGAAAGTGAACAAATGGCCACCTGCTCCACTCTGCTCCAGCACTAAGCCTTCTGAGCTGCTGAATGAAAGCATTAACACTTACAACACACGTACAGCAAGGTGCAGAAAATGGCAGTACTAACATGTAGACGCAGGCTGACACAATGTAGGACCACTGTGTCCGAACATGAATTAATTGTCCATCCAAGAAAAGACATTTGACTCAAGGTTTTTGACCACTTTCTTATTTTTAAATCTGGCTTACCTTGACCAAACCTGTTTGAGATCCACCAGGAAAGAAGAATTTGGAGTTATCTTGTTCCTAAAAGGAAGAATCAAGCACAGAACATTAGCATTTAGAGAACATCGGCTTTAGAGAACATCAAGGAACATCGTAAGATGTAACTATATTAGCCTTCTGACAAATCACTGTCATTGCCATATCACTCGTTGAGATAAAGATGACTCTGGACTAAAGTCTGTAGGACTGGACCGGGACTGGTAGGTGGCTGGTTCAATCCCCTGGACTGACAGGAAGTAGGGTTGTTCGAACAACACTCTCTTGTGGAAGGCAACAACTAACCCTTTATAAAGCCTTATAAATGTGTGATTACTTTTATGTCATTGTTACTAAATGCAGGTGCTCTGTTCTGTAGCCTTATAACATGCTTCAGTTGTACAACCGGAATATCTCTAAGGAATCATGTCCAATAGAGTTTAGTTTTAACCCCTGTGTCACAAGATATGTCCTAATCCCTATCTCAGTTTTTAAATTGCTAATCCAGATCCTGCCTTCACCCCACATTTTATAAATGTATGTCTCACTATCAGCAATACACTGCGATACACCCCTGCAAAAACAAGCAACTGATAGGGAGCAGGAGTTGGTTTGGTGCCCGGTGCTGTGATACGCATTGACAGAGGGCTACTTGTACAGCTTGTAAGTGTGTGCCCAGTGTTGGAAAACACACTCACGTAATCAGAGTTGGCCTCCAGCAGCTCCTCAGCCTCGCTGTCCTCCGAACTGCAGCCACCATTCATGCAACGACCGGCACGCTTCTCCCTCGCTGACCGCAAAAAGTCAGCTGCTGATGATCTCCTTATCAGTGCTGCAATGGTATGACAGTCTAAACTGGGGTTCTGAATCCTACAGCCTGGTCAAGCAAACTGATCCAACTCAACTCAACGGATTATGACCTTTTAAGCTGGGTGAAGGAACAGGTTAAACTATGAAGTGGGTTCTGAGAAGCAGAACCTGGGAACCCTGGTCTGAACTCATGCAATAGCAAAGTAATGAGTAGAAAAAAGAGAGCAAAACACAAAAAAGGCCATTTGGCTGCATTGTCGCTATTCAAGATATTAACTACAGTCTTTAACACGTAGTCTTTGTAAATGATCAGAAGACCACTTTCTATGAACTGAGAGACATTAAATATACACACTTTTAGCTTCTTAAGCATTTACTGTTAGTAAGTAATCACAATCATATCAATGCATAGTGAAACTGACAGCAAGTGCTCTTCAGTTAATTTAATGAAATGGTTTCCTGACCACTTCTTGGCTACTCAAGGTGCCCATTACGAACCAAATGGACAATCACATTGCATTTAGAGCCAAAGTAATAAAGAGAGTTTAAGTTACCTGCTTCACAGATGTAGGCCATCAGCGCCAAGACAAGCAGAGTCACAACCAGCTCCCCTCGTCCACCCATGTCTCCCCTTCACTCAGAGCACTGAGACCCAAACCATCCAAGCCCTGTGCTTTGTAGCGTACCTGCCACCCTAAGCCCCTCCTACTGGCTGCTGCAAAACAACACCTGTGGCCGTCCAAAGGGGTGTGGCCCCCGAGCATCCGCCCCGGGTGGATGCACCTGAACTGGCACCCGCATCGCGTTTACATAAACCTGCAACCCTGGAGCCTAGTCTGAGGTGTAGGGTCTATGCAGCTCTGTGGGACATTTGATTCGATGAGTAGGAGATACTTTTCGCTGCTAGCACAGGCTGAGCATTTGTAATGGAATAGTTACCGGATGGACAATCAGGTTTTGCACTGTGGTCCGAAAAGATTGATTGTGTTCTGGTTTGTCCTTGTAAACACTGCTGTGATTATATGCTCTCCACAGAGGTCTGGTGTGGAAAATGTGTGATGAGTTTGATTAAGGTAATGCTTAATCAGTTCCAAACCAAATTTCAAGTCAAGAAGGCCATCTCAAAGAGCTGATTAGTTGATTTAGGGAATATGACGTAGTTCTGAGCCTGTTCTTGGATTCTAGAAATAAACATATAATTGTTTTATATATATATATATATAATATATAATAGTTTGACCATATTTTGATCATGAAGTTACTTAAAATATAATAAAATATACGGTTGATCATCATCTGAGTGATGACTTATTTATTAGATTAATTATTAGATAAGATTATGTAATACAAGGATATTTATAATAATAATAAGTTATTCAAAATACATGACAGTTGCCCAAAATAAAATAAAACTTATATTTATTGTCTTTGTTATTTATGTATGTATCAGTATTATCTCTTCTCAGGATTTTTAATCTGAAATTTGAACACTGTATAAGTGAAAAAAGAGAGCAAACAGACCCTCCCTTCTCATTTTCTTCTACTGTATAACCCAAAATCTGAGTCAGTGATGTCATCAGCCCCGCCCCCTCTCTCTGATCAGTCAGAGTCTGTATGCAGGTTGATCATCAGCCCCGCCCCCTCTCTCTGATCAGTCAGAGTCTGTATGCAGGTTGGAGAAAGTCACATGTACACATTCATAAACAGCAGGATTTTCTACAACATTATCTTCCAGTGCTGTTTTGTCAGTTTGCTCAGTAGCAGTACCGATGACTGAGCAAAAATATAGATCATATTTTTAAACTTGCCATTTTAAACAATAACAAATTTTACACATTTTCTGATGACACTATTATAGATTCTGCTGTGTTTTCCAATGGCCATGTCATCTTCACCATCTTAATACCAATTCAATAAATTCCGCTGCACATGACAAAACTCTCCATATTAAACTACATAACTCCAATGGTTTGATTTATCTTTAAAAGTAACCGATTGGAGCTAAAAAGACCAAAAATAAATCAAGAAAGAAAAAAAGAAAATGTAAAACATCTGTAATATACAGAGCTTTGCGATAGTATTCACCGCCTTGGTATTTTCATTTACAGAACATTCTACTACTTTGAACATTTGATTTTTTATTGTGAAGCAAAACAACAAAATAAGATTGCAAAAGTGTGCAAAATTATTCACCCCCTTAAAGTCAGTATTTTGTAGAGCTCTTTTATAGTTTTTTATAGTCACTTTGGATCTTCAAGTCTGACCACAGATTCTCAGTTGGATTAAGGTCTGGGATTTGGCCATTCCAATACATTTACACGTTCCCCCTTAAACCACTCAAGTGTTGCTTTAGCAGTGTTGCTTTGGGTCATTGTCCTGTTGGACGGTATAGTTTTTATTCAGGCTCAAATCACTGACAGACTAAACAGGTTCTGGGTTCTGTACAGATTATCCCTGTATTTAACACCATGGAGCTCATGTGACAGGTGGATTTCATTTCATTAAGCATGTGACCTGTAAAGGTAATTGGTTGCACCAGATTTATTTGGGGGTTTATAGCAAAGATGTATATATTGTATGTATATGTATGTAAGATGTATATATTTAATGTGTGTGTGTGTGTGTGTGTATGCAATTTTCAGGGTTTTCATATCTACAGGGGTTGGACAATGAAACAAACAGCTGTCATTGTATTGTGGGAGGTTTCATGTCTAAATTGGAGCAGCCTGGTGGTCAATCTTCATTAACTGCACCAGTAAGAGCAGAGTGTGAAGGTTCAATTAGCAGGTAAGAGCACAGTTCTGCTCAAAATACTGCAATGCACACAACATTATGGGGGACACACCAGAGTTCAAAAGAGGACAGATTGTTGGTGCATATCTTGCAGGCGCATCTGTGACCAAGACAGCAAGTCTTTGTGATGTATCAAGAGCCACAGTATCCAGGGTAACGTCAGCACCACCAAGAAGGACCAACCACATCCAACAGGATTAACTGTGGATGCAAGAGAAAGCTGTCTGAAAGGGATGTTCAGCTGCTAACACAACTGTTTTCAGATCTATCATAATGTACTCACTTTAAAGAACCTTTCATTGGACATTTTCTGGAACCGGCTAATTTTTAACATTGCAGGAGCATTGCAGGAGCACTCCTGCAGGGATGAGAATGTCTGAGCTAAAGGAAGCAATGGGATAAACACTCAGCAGTATCTGTTCTTTTGTAGATCTGTAGCACTTGCCTCACACCTGTGGTGCATCTAGATATCGGCATGGCTCAGTTACCTGTGCTAGTTCAGGTGTGCCATCGTTCAGTTCAGGTTCAGCAACGTCCCACCTCAAACAATTTAGCCCTTGTTTACTAGAGCGCGACAAATCGGATCCTGAAGATTCTTAGGGATTATACAGATTGGAGGTGGATAGAGTGCTTTTGTGGACAAAGGGTCTTGTGAGTCGGGGGATACTGTTACTTCTGTGTCTAATTAAGAAGCCATCGAGAACCTGGACAGAAGGCAAAGATGGAGAAGTTCCATCGGTTGAAAACGCCTCGCTGAAGAGCCATTAGAAACTGACCATGATAACCCCGAATGGGATCTGCCATGTACTGTGTGTACCTTGCTGATTTGTGCCAGCCACTGGTGTTCCCTTGCAAGTGTTTGGTGCAGTTGCTGCTTGAGATTCGTGCCACAACCCCATTATTCTCTACGGTTTCACTTTGGAGGTTTGCGAAATTCTGCACGCAGGAAGCTGCTGTTCTTCACTCTTCCACCAACTGCTGGATGCCTGGCAGTTTGAAAGGGAGCAAATAGGGGTACAACTAAACTCGATATCGCATTGTAAACTCGGTGGCATAAGCAGATGGAACAAGTTGCGTGTGTGTGTGACTAGCAGGGTTTGAATGGGAGATATAAATGAAATACATTGTCAGAACATATAAAACTGCATGGACCGTGTTAAACAATGACACTATTTTCAATACACTAACTTAATATAACTAAAAAGCATACATTTAAAAACATCTTTAAAAGACACATGTATGTATGAGCTATTTTAAAATTAGTTCTCTACTAAAGCATGAGTAGACTGATACATCACTGTGCCACTTTTATATGATAAGCTGAGAATCAGTACACTGGACATATTTTTAGTTGAATCAGAGGACACACTTTTGGTTACATACATAAATAACCATGTTGTTATAAGTCTGAGAGTGAGAGGTCTTTAAAATGTTTGTAAGAGTGGAATATGATATTCTTCGGCATGTTTTTTTTTTTTTTACCAACGTAAGTAGTTTAATTATCAGTCCACAGACATAGTTCTGACATTGTGGGATTAGTTTCAGTTTATTTTCATATAAAGTTATAGCACTTTTATGTCATGTTTACAGCAACTTGTATATGCCTTCCCTTGACAACAACCTTGAACTAAAATTTCTAAAATATTAAAGAACAAAAAACAAAAACATGCTATTAATAATAACAGCATCAAATCTGAATACCATTACAAACGTGTCACAACTGCAGTATTGATTGTTTCCAATGGCTGTAGAGATCATTAAAGGCAAAATCCATTTATGTTTGTGCTAAAAACCCATTGGATTGTAAATCATTTTTGATAAGTGCAGTGAAAATATTAAGATTATGTATCAAAAACAACAAATTAAGTAAAATCAGGGCTGTACTTTTGTCACCTAGATATATATGTAATGTCAATATATGTCAATGTAAACTTTTCTTTACAAGTGATGATGATCCTAATATCAGATCATAATTAGGTGTGGAAAATACATCTTTCACACTCTTCTCACAAACATTCCACACACACACACACACACACACACACACACACACACACACACACACACACACACACGCGCAGATATATGTTGCAGGATTTAACATTCTTCAGGCATAATTACCCAGCTGGCAACAGATGTTGTGGTACCACTTCACAATAAAAAAACAATACTAATGGATTCAGAAACATCTCAATTAATTATTAATTGACATTATTTAAGACATTTTTAAGCATTACAAACCAATGAATTAAAATAGACAAATATAGATATTTTCGCTGAAACCCAAGAACGCTTTACAATCAGTACTCTCCATGATCACACTCAGCCCTCAACCAACACATGCCAGTGAAAATGGCAGTCAATCACTGTGATCAGTTATTGATCTCAGTGATACTGAACTCTACTAAAGCATGAGTAGACTGATAAATCACTGTGATCAGTTATTGATCTCAGTGTTACTGAACTCTACTAAAGCATGAGTAGATAGCATGAACACACTCAGCAGTCCACCAACACACACTGGCAAAAGCAGCAGCCAATACTGCTGATTTACAAGAAACAATGAATGAGCCTGTGTCCCAATACTTTTGTCAATATACTGTAGTTGTCATTCATATTGTTAGTCATTTAGCTGTTGCTACTCAGATTATTCTGATATATGTAATGCTTAATAATGACAGTGTTAATTAATAATTGATACATTAATACAGAATTTAGTCTTCTTTATTACTATTACAAGTAGTGTTAATTAAAGTACCCTTTAATTACCAGCATGTTTAGCTGAATAGAGACAACAGCTGATTATCTTGGTATTAAGTGTAAACAAAATCCAATGTCTTTCAAATGTCACATACCAACATCATATTGATACATAATCCAAACATTCAGTTGATAAGTATAGTAACCAAACCCAACATCTGCTAAACATCTTCATTTTTGGTTTAAATGCTGTTTTATGACATATGACTTTGATTTTAATCCACAATTCAAAGTCTGACTAATGTTGTAGCTCAATGTTTACCTGGCAGATATGTGAATTTGATTTCCAATCAGATTGCAACATCTGTATGACATACATTTTTAAAATGTTCAATTTTGATTAAAATTCAAGGCCAGTTTTAGTCCCGTGTCTAACTGAATTTTAAATTGATGTTCGATGCCTGCTGGGTACAGCCATGAAAAAGCAAGTCTTGCTAACATTGATTTAATATTGATTGAAATGCAGTAACAGTCAGGTTTGTTTGCTCTCTCTCAGAAAGGCACTGAATTAAAGAGTGGAGACAAACAAAACCAGCTCCACCCTGTTTCTACATAAAAATACATTCAGTGATGAGCAATAGCAGGATTATCACCACTTCAGTCTGCTCTCACAAGGTTTTCTTAACTTGTGTTGAGTCTTAGCTCATAAACATGCAGTTTTGATCAAAATCTTTATCTGACAAAATGAAAAGGTATATTAGTTAAAGTCAATAATACAATATTGGTATTGATTAGGATCAGCAGAATCAAGGTGGAAATCATCACCAATATTCAATCAGTGTCCTCTTTGAGACTGTCCACAATAGCCTACATTTAGATAATCGTCTTAATTTGAATTAAATGGGAATTCCCACCAACAGTTCTCCATAATTAAATATATATATGTATGAACAAATTCATTAAAAGTAGTTTGATGTAAATTACTCCAAAGATACTCAGTAACAATGGTCTGCTTGTTTGCAGTGGTGCTGAATGGAATCAGAGACCTGAAAAGTTGATTGCTTCATTAATGTCCCTCAAAGAAAGGTTTTACACAAAGTGCATCCAAACACTGCTCAATGCCAAAGCATGTGTTCACACTCGCTTATGTGGACACACGTTTGATTCTGGTGGGTGTGTTGAGTCTTGGAAAGGTTTGTTTAAAGCAGAAGCTGGCCAAACTTCAGACCCGTGTCTACATTTGTTGCAGCCAATTGTTTAGAATGTCACTTCACTGCATCATAACTCATTTGCTGAAAGTTGAGAAATACTTAACTTGACTTTTGTTCTAATAGCCTCATGATCCCCACTCAAATGCAATGACGTGAACCTTGCCCTTTTTGAATGGACAATATTGAACAAACACGGGGAACCCCCCACCCATCTCAGATATATATACACGAGTGATATATACACGGGGGACCACTGCTTTTGAAGGAACATCACACAGACCGGATGAAACAATGAAGTAACAGAAGCATGAGGGATTTTAAAGACAAATAAACAGGGACCCTTCCATGGAAGAATGAAGTTTACATGCCCACAACCGTGAATACAGCCTGTTACAGCGCTGGTGTGTGTTTTTGTTTTTCCTTTTAACTTAAATTTCTCTTTCTTTGCAATTTCCTTCTGGGATTAATGGAGTAATTCTGATTCTGATTCTGAAATGAAACAAGCACAGGGGACCCCCAACCTTTTAATGTACAAAACAAATGTCTCTATGAAGTCTCTATGATGTCTACATGTGTCCTTGCATGCAGGGTACTATAAGGCAAAGTAGTCCCTAAAGAAAACAATGAAATGTTCATTTTCAGATTTACCTCTCTTTACCTCTCTTTACCACATTACATCACATACAAAACTCAAGTAAAGTAGGTTCATTGGTGATATTGGATAGTAAATAAAATATCAACAATAGCAATGCAGACATCAACTCAGTTGACTTGCTTTGCTATCTTCAGTCATTTCTACTGGAAAAAAAACTCCCTTTAAAGGTCATTTCACTCTAATCCTCTCTGAACTACTTTATTAACATCTCAACCTTTGAATATATCCAACAAGTTGTGGAGATTATTTTTATAAGATTTGCATTTGAAAGCTTAACATTTTTTAAGATGTAAGAAAAATAAATTTTAATATTGTATTGTACAATAATATTTTTTCTTATGTAAGAAAAAATATTGTATAGTTATTATTATTGGATCCACAATCAGTGCATTTATGTGCACTGAAAAATCTGCAGTAGGTAGATTAAATTAAATATGGATTAAATCGCAGAACTAACTGACACCCTTACTCCTACCTTCTCTCCCATTCTCCATCGCTCTTTATCAGATTTACCTCAAACTTAGAAATCAAAGTATACTGTTTACATGAGCACAAATAATCAGATGATTGAGTGCATGTAAACACACTTAATGTGCAACATTTTAATATCAGTAACATATCACATATGAAACTGCAGTGTTGTGCTTTGTATATCTAAAGTTAATGATTTCATTAATGGGCAAATGACCAATTGTTGATCGATTGTTACATATTTTTTTTCAAAGCATGTTACGTAACAGTGTCAAGTCTGTTACCAATTAATATGTAATCTTACACTAATCAACCATAACATTATAAACACCTCCTTTTTCTGCTCTCTCTGTCCATTCTATCAGCTCCTCTGATCACACAGGAGCTCTTTGTGGTTCTATAATTCCAGACTGTAGTTCATCTGTTTCTCTGCAGACTTTATTCTCCTCCTTTCACCCTGATCTTCAATGATCAGGACCCCACAGGACCACCACAGAGCAGATATTATGTGGGTGTGTTAGTGTGTGTTGCGCTGGTACAAGTGGATCAGACACAGCAGTGCTGCTGGAGTGTTTAAACCCCTCAGTGTCACTGCTGGACCGAGAACAGTCCACCGACCAGAAATGTCCAGCCGACGGCGTCCTGTGAGCAGCGTCCTGTGAGCACTGATGAAGGACTAGAGGACGACCAACACAAACTGTGCAGAAACAGATGAGCTTCTGTCTCTGACTTTACATCTACAAGGTGGAGACACTCGGTAGGAGTGTCTAATAGAGTGGACAGTGAGTGGACACTGTTTAAACACTCCAGCAGCACTGCTGTGTCTGATCCACTCGTACCAGCAACACACACTAACACACCACCACCATGTCAGTGTGACTGCAGTGCTGAGAATGACCCACCACCCACAGATTATCTGCTCTGTGGTGGTCCTGTGGGGTCCTGATCATTGAAGATCAGGGTGAAAGGAGGAGAATAAAGTCTGCAGAGAAACAGATGAACTACAGTCTGGAATTATAGAACCACAAAGAGCTCCTGTGTGATCAGAGGAGCTGAAGAGCTACAGATAGGTAGGGAATCCAGAGACAAGGAGGATGTCATATGGCGATCATATGGTTGTCTATTAACCAATAATTGTTAATGTATAAGCACAGCAACAAAAAATAAGGTTTTCTCATAATGTGTAAATTCTTAGATGACAAGACTGGAACAGAAATATGGTATCATTCATTGTCATCATGCAACATGATAGAAACCATATTGGTGGTTCTATTTAGGAGCAAAAAGTGACCTGTGCTGATCAATATTTCTATTTTACATAGGTGATTTGTGTTACATTAAACATAAGTACTTTACAATGGTGTTATACATTAGCACTGATTCCTCAGTTTACGAGACATGCCATTTATTTGGCAGATGGGAGACCAGAAAAAAGATAATACTGAGAGTTTTCTGATTGCCTGTATACAACAATGTTAGAGGTTAATCAAATCCACCTCTGCCTTTGCACCTCTGTCTCAAAGCAGGAGCAGGACTCTGGTGCCTCCATGCCTCCTGTCCTGAGACAGCCGTCCACCCCAAACCTTCATGATGTTCTCCAAAAGTTCATCTCCGGACACCATCATGCCTGCTGTGAAAGAAATAATCTGGAGAGGAGATACATCCCACTCTCTTTCTCATTGAGACACATTCTGTGTCCGTACTCCAGAGATTCTGACTTCTGGATTTTCAGGGGAAGAGAAGGTTTTGTCCAGAGGAACCGAGTCTGTGTGAGACAGACAGAGTTAGAGAGAAGCACAGCAGTGCGGTCAATCTCTATGTTATTGGGTCAGAGGTACCAAACGCATGATTTCAACACATGTCTCTAAGTGCTTCTTCCACCCTACACCTCTTTCTCTCCAGAGCTTGTGAATGATGTTCTCCTCAGGTTTTCTTTGACCTTGATGAACTCTGGAGCACTGCGAGAGCACTCCTCCTGCCGTTCCTGTTCCTGCTCCAGCTGTAAAACACACATACCAGGTTGATACATACTGAAAACCCTTGTACGGATCAAACGTACGATCCACTGTTGGCCTTGCATGTTTACACAGACGTTAAATGTAAAGGATTAGGAATTAGTGTCTAACCTCATTGTAAGTAGAAAATTGAATATAGCATACTTCCTCTAGTTTCTTGTGCCTTTTGAGGAGCTCCTGCTCCAGTGGGGAGATCTTTTTTCTGGCCTCGTCCTCCAGCTTCCTTTGTTTAATCATCTGCTCCCTCTTCCTCTGCTCCAGCACTCTCTGAAGCTCTGGCTTGTTCTCCACACCCCTGTCAGAAACAGAATGGGATAGATTAGAGCTGCACTGAATCAGGAATGTGGTGAATATTATCTTACATGAGTTGGAATATCATAAAGGAATGGCATGGAATGGAATGGAAAACCAAAAACCAAGGCTGTGTATAATATTCCATGGCAAAATTAAGAATGGGATTGAATGGAATACAGTGGGATTTAATTCAATACAATTAATTTGAATGGGAGGAAGCTCCATGTGCAATATACAATAGTACAATTAAAAATGAAATAGAATGGAATACAATAGCATCATGGGTGCAAAATTCAATGACAATTAGGAACAGAAAAAGAGGAATAAAAAGAAAATGGAAATAAATGGAATTGATTGGAATGAATTGAGACACATGGCTTAGTACACAATTATACAATTAAGAATTAAATGAAATGAAATACATTGGTATTAATAGTCAAGGCATTACGGGGAACAGATTCAAATGGTAGGGTAGGATACAATACAATAGGACAATGAATGCTAGGATAGGGTACACTAGGATAGAATAGTGTAGGATAGGGAAGGGTAGGGTAGGATAGGATAGGATAGGCTAGGATAGGATACAATAGGATAAGGAAGGGTATGGTAGGGTAGGGTACAGTAGGGTAGAATAGTGTAGGATAGGGAAGGGTACAAAAGAGTAAGGTAGGATAGTGTGGGGTAGAGTAGGATAGGATACAATAGGATAGGGTAGGGAAGGGTAGAATACAATAGGATATTGTAGAATAGGGTAGGGTACATTACAACAGGATAGGGAAAGGTAGGGTAGAATAGGGTAGGGTAAGGTAGGATAGGATAGGATAGGATAGGATAGGATAGGATAGGATAGGGTAGGGTAAGGTAGGATAGGATAGGGTAGGGAAGGGTAGGATAGGATAGGATACAATTGGATAGGGAAGGGCATGGTAGGAGAGGGTATGGTAGGGCAGGGTATGATAGGATAGGATACAATAGGGTAGGGAACAGCAGGGCAGGGTAGTGTAGGATAGGGTAGGGTAAAATAGGGTAGGATAGGATAGGGCAGATTATTGTAGGGTAGAATAGGGTAGGGTAGGACAGGATATTGTAGGGAAGAATGGAGTAGGATACGGTAGGTAAGGATAGAATAGGGTAGGACAGAATAGTGTAGGGTAGAATAGGGTAGGAGAGGATAGTGTAGGGTAGAATAGGGTAGGAGAGGATAGTGTAGAGTAGGATAGGATATTGTAGGGTAGAACAGTGTAGGATAGGATGGTGTAGTATAGAATAGGGTAGTGTAGGGTAGAATAGTGTAGGATAGGATAGTGTAGGATAGGACAGGATAGTGTAAGGTAGTATAGGGTAGGATAGGATGGTGTAGGGTAGGGTAGGGTAAAATAGGGTAGGAAAGGATGGTGTAGGGTAGGGTAGGGTAGAACAGGGTAGGATAGGATGGTGTAGGGTAGGATAGGATGGTGTAGGGTAGGGTACAATAGGGTAGGATAGGATGGTGTAGAGTAGGATAGGATAGGATGGTGTAGGGTAGCTTAGGCTAGGATAGGATGATGTAGAGTAGGGTAAAATAGAGTAGGGTAGAATAGGGTAGGATAGGATGGTGTAAGGTAGGGTAGGGTAGAATAGGGTAGGATAGGATGGTGTAGGGTAGGGTAGGATAAGGGTAGAATAGGGTAGGGTAGGATGGTGTAGGGTAGGGTAGGGTAGAATAAGGTAGGATAGGATGGTGTAGGGTAGGGTAGAATAGGGTAGGATAGGATGGTGTAGTGTAGGGTAGGGTAGAATAGGGTAGGATAGGATGGTGTAGGGTAGGGTAGAGTAGAATAGGAAGGTGTAGGATAGGGTAGGGTAGGATAGGATGGTGTAGGGTAGGGTAGGATAGGATGGTGTAGGGTAGGATAGGATAGGATCGTGTAGGGTAGGGTAGGGTACAATAGGGTAGGATAGGATGGTGTAGGGTAGGGTAGGGTAGGATAGGATGGTGTAGGATAGGGTAGGGTAGGATAGGATGGTGTAGGGTAGGGTAGAATAAGGTAGGATAGGATAGTGTAGGGTAGAATAGGGTAGGATAGGATGGTGTAGTGTAGGGTAGGGTAGAATAGGGTAGGATAGGATGGTGTAGGGTAGGGTAGAGTAGAATAGGAAGGTGTAGGATAGGGTAGGGTAGGATAGGATGGTGTAGGATAGGGTAGGATAGGATAGGATGGTGTAGGGTAGGATAGGATAGGATCGTGTAGGGTAGGGTAGGGTAGAATAGGGTAGGATAGGATGGTGTAGGATAGGGTAGGGTAGGATAGGATGGTGTAGGATAGGGTAGGGTAGGATAGGATGGTGTAGGGTAGAATGTAATTGATGACACAGGAATGTGTAAATGTTCAGTCATAATTAGACAATGGAATTCTGAACAGAGTTGAATTCAGTACAGTTAAATCAGGCCTTTTTCCTTTTTGCCAGTTTAAAGTTCTATAGCAGAACAAAACAGATCAGTAAAGCTTTTCATGCTTTGTCCAACAGATGGCACTGTGGTCATACTTTAGGATAGTTGAGCTCTTGAGAAAAGGACAAACAGAGCACAGCAGCAGTGTGATGGTTGTGTTACAGTTCCATATAGAAACAGAGTCTGGAGATCTGAGTGTCTTTCTACCTGCCCTGTCCAGAGCACCTGTGTTGCTTCTGAGTAGTTCTTGGAGTCCTGGGACTGATTTGGAGGGTTCTCTAATTAGTACAGCAGGCTCCTCTCTTCTCTCTCATTATGTAACACAAATAACACTTGCCCAAAACACTCCAACTAAAGATCAGCGGCCGCCTGCATGACCCCATTGACATCTCTGACTCTGATGTCAGAACACATCAATAGGTCCTTCAAGACCATCCTTTCTGGGGGATTAGTCTACTGCTGCGCACACACTCGTATGCATGCACAGGCCTCCACACCGACACTCCCTCGCTGATTGCTAATTAAATTAGGTGTGAGTCTGTTTCCTCCATAGGGAGGTGGCATCACGGATGCTCTGAAGTGGGAAAGCTGTGTGTGCGTGAGTGTGTTTGTGTGTGTGTGTCACATTGTAATTAGCATCCCTCCTAATTTATGTGGTGTCCGTCAAAACCAGGGAGACACAGCAGCAGCAACAAACAAACAAAGCAGCAATTAATGAGGTGAGTTAGAGACACAGCCGCCCCAATCTACACACACTCCCTTAACTCCCATCTTCCAAACCAAATTATACATCACTGCTGTCACAACAAAGCCTCCGAATACCTCCAAAAATTACACAGCAGTGCTGCTGGAGTGTTTAAACAGTGTCCACTCACTGTCCACTCTATCAGACACTCCTACCGAGTGTCTCCACCTTGTAGATGTAAAGTCAGAGACAGAAGCTCATCTGTTTCTGCACAGTTTGTGTTGGTCGTCCTCTAGTCCTTCATCAGTGCTCACAGGACGCTGCTCACAGGACACTGTCGGCTGGACGTTTCTGGTTGGTGGACTGTTCTCGGTCCAGCAGTGACACTGAAGGTTTAAACACTCCAGCAGCACTGCTGTGTCTGATCCACTCGTACCAGCAACACACACTAACGCACCACCACCATGTCAGTGTCATTTTAATGTTATGACATGTTTATCTGTTTTTTGTTCTAAGTGCATTGCTCTTACTCTGTCTGCCTTGTCTTTTTGTGGTTGGGTACCTGCTTCCCCCTCCTTCATTTTTGCTTAAACCTAACCCTTTGTTTTTTCTTTCCCTCTCTTTACTTTCTAAAGTAACTTTCTTTTCCCATGTACTGATGCTCTTTTGTGATCTACCTGATGTCACCTGACCCGGCTGCCCTCCACCCTGCTGATCTTCACATTGGCTCGCTTACGTCACATTAGAGATGGCACTGCCAGCTTAAGATTGTTTAACCTGAACTGATTTTCATGTTAACACTGAGCTTATATTTTACACTCTCTCATACTCGCCCAAACTCACATTGCCTACTCACACTTTATTTCTAGTTCTTTATTATTTAACATGTTTTGTCCTGTTCTCTTTCTTCTCTTTGTTCTTTTTGTGCTATATTGTGCTCTGTGGTGTCGACCAGAGGAGAATGGGTTCCTCTTTTGAGTCTTGGTTCTTCTCAATGTTTCTTCCTTCCAGTCTGAGGGAGTTTTCCTGCCACTAATGCCACTCACTGTTCAAAGAAGCTATACCTATAGGAGTGTCTAATAGCTTGGACAGTGAGTGGACAAAGTGTTTAAGATAAGACAGATTTTTATTATCCCACTGGGGAAAATATGCATTGTTACAGTAGAATATACAGTAAGTTAATAGAGGTGTCAGCAGAATATATATATAAATTAAAAACATTTTACATTTTACACATGCAGTTGTATGGATGTTGCAAATTTCTGAAAAGGTAATGACTAGATATGCACAGAAATTGTATGTGTTGCACTGTACTGTTCTGTCAGCAGCTATTGCACATTAATCAGACAAAGATAAGATATGGGTCCATGTGGTGTTTGTGATAGAGTGCACTATGAATAGAGTGAGGTGTGTGATATTGTGCACTATGGAGGAGTGAGGTGTGTGATATTGTGCACTATGAATAGTGTCTCTGCTTGGGGAGGATCTGATTGTAAAGCCAAACAGCAGAGGGGAGAATGTAATGTGCTGTAATGCCACCTCCCCAGCAGACAATGCTATAGGAGATGGCTGATGGAACAACAGGGTCATAAAGAGTGGAGAAGTCCACTCTGCATTCCAAAGAACCAGGACCACCTCAGCAGGTGGATTCTGTTCTGCCTTTTCTTTTATGGGGCACGAGTCGAGTCTGACCAGTACAGTTTATTGTTTAGATGAACATCCAGGACTTTTGACAATCTCAAAGTCTCTTCCATGGATATTCACTGGAGTTGGTGAGGAAATCCACCATCAGCTCTTCGATTTTACCTGTGTTCCAGTTCTGTTGGCACCAGTCAACAAAATCCCTTATAGCTTCTCTTTAGTCTTTCATCTTCGTCTGAGATGAGAACCAATGATGGCAGTGACAGGTTGAGGTTTGTGGGTGAAGTCTACAGTGTAGAGGGTGAAGTGGAATGGGGTCAGGGTTGTGCCCTATGGGGCCCCTGAACTGAAGAGCAGTGTTTCAGATAAACAGTCCTTAAGTAATGACTGCAGTCTGTTTGTAAAGTAGTCCATAGTCCGTGTGATAAGTACCTGCTCTCTCCATCCTGCTCTCTAGTACATCGGGCTTGATGGTGTTAAAAGCACTTGATAAATCAAAGAACATGATCAGTAGGCAACCTACAGAGGATTCACAGATGGTCCCATCAGTGGACAAAGATGGGCAAGAACAATTCTTTACAGAGTCTTCATCAGATTTACATTTACATTTATGGCATTTAGCAGACACACTTATCCAGAGTGATTAACAAAAGTGCTTTGCTCTTCACCCAGAAAATATCCTTAGCTAGTAGACGAGACTAGAATCTAGAGATTCCTCACGTTTAGATCCTGTTGAAGGTCAGTGGATTGTAACCATTCTGATCACTGGGATGCACAGTTTTTCGGATAGGTATTACACACAATGTCTTTCAGAGTACTGGTACACTCTTCTGTTTTAGGCTGTTTTAGAAGATCTTCTGTTTTAGGCATCTTCCTCAGTTCCCTCTTCACTTGTTCTCTGTTTAGGGACAGAGCAGCACAGGGTTGAATGCTGGGAGTCAGATACCAGATCAAATCTGTTGATGAATTGAGGTTATTTGCCAATTGCAGGTTTCCTACAGGCTGCCTGCTGGACTCCTTAAAACCTATGATGGTTTTAAGACCCCTCCAAACTCCAATCGTGTTGTTCTGTTGCAGCTGGCCTTCCATACTTTTCCTGTACTGGTCTTTGCCTTTCCTGACTTTCCTTCGCAGCTCCTCTGTACTCTCATGTCCTCTTTATTTCCAGATCTAAATGCACTCTTCATTTCTTCCCGAAGGGCCTTCAGATCTGGTGTAACCCAGGGTGTCTTTTTGGAGAAACACCATATAGTTTTGGTGGATAAAGTGTTCTACACACAAAAATCCCAATCTGTTGTTTCAAAGCAGTCCTTCAGGGCCTCAAAGGCTTCATTGGACAAACTTCTCACCTGTCTTGTGTTGACAGGACACCTGCGAAAAATGGGTTCGTAGACAGGCAGGAGACATACCAGATTGTGGTTCGACTTGCCCAAGGTTGGGATGGGTGCTGTGTTTTATTCATCCATAGTAATTGCATTAAACAGGTCCAGTGTTTTATTGTCTCTTGTGTTGAAAGTCACATACTGCTTGAAGTTGGGAAGTGTGGAGGACAGGGACATGTGGTTGAAATCCCCAGAAATGAGGATGAGAGCCTGTGGATGCAGAGTCTAGAGTCAGCTAGTGACTGAGTGGATGATGTTGCATGCCGTGCACATGTCCAGGGAAGGAGGAACGTACACAGTTATTGTGATAACACGAGGTAGGTAGTATGGCCACATGCTAACGGCTAACAGTTCAAAATCTCTGCTGCATATCTGTTCTTTAACTGTAATGTGTCCTGGGTCGTCCAGTCTAGCAACAGCTTTGCTAAGTGCTAACAGCTGTACCCTGGTGTAAACAGAGGAGTCATAGCTGCTCTCACACTCCCCCAGCGTTAACACAAAAAAACGCCCAAAACGAACTGGAAATACACCACTGTCCTGAACATGGCCGAGTCAGTTGTAAACGTATAGTATTAATAAGACGACACAGATGACATAAAAACTTAAATGAGTAAGAGATAATAATGTAAAAGAGCAAGCTGCTCTAAGTGGCTGTCCCTCAAGTGGTGCCTAAACTCGAAGAAGACTCCAGAACCACTGCTGTGTCTGATCCACTCGTAATCAAACTCTGAAGATTACACACATCGCACTAAGAGGACACAACAAGAGAAGAGCAACACTACCCAGTAAGAGGTAACAAATAAACCATGCATGTTTATTAAAGCGAGAACGTTTGACTCTCGTGGTACATCATTGCCAAAGCAAGGAACATGTGCATAAAGGAAATAACAAAGTGACTGACAGAGTTGCTTCTCTGCTGCATTGATGTTGTCAGTTTTTTGTCTTCTTCTGTTTCCTGTAAACTGTAAAGACCCAGTGTGTCCGGGGACATAAAAAAGCTTATCTAGAGAGGGTAAGAGAAGCGAGATAGACACCATTCAGTCAGTGACCCAGTTCTTCTGCCACTCAGGCTGTGGACTATAACCTGTTGCTTTTATCTCCCTCTGGCTCACTCTGCCTCCCTGTGGAGTGCCTTCCCTGGATGCACTGTCCTCTCTGAGGTCTTTTGGGTTCAAAACAACTACAGTGTCCAAACAGATACCTGCCTAATGACAACCTTGGCACAGTGCCAGCTCACTTTTATGCAGCTCCTAGAATATACCTTGTAGTTCTTCCACCCACTTGCCAACAGTGCCACTCCTGAGCTGACCTATCCTTATATTCTCATTCATGCTCCTCACTGGTGCTCAAATTAGAGGAACAAGTAGTCCATCTGTTTCTTTCCATACTTTATTATCCTCCTATCACCCTGATTTTCAATGGTCAGGACTACAGTGGCCAGATTCTGTATACAGGTTGAGCATGTACATGTGAACAGAGCAGTGGAAGCTACTTTGTCATTTAAACTGGGATTTAATTCCAGAATTACTCACTGATAATTCATCACACACTGTAGTGTGTTATGATATGTGTATCATATTTGTAGGTTACTCTGATCCTCTGAAGCCTAGAAAGTGTCTTAAAATGCAGAGCTCAGGTTCTGAGAGTTAATAAAGAGTAATAAAGAGCTTATTTTTGGGTGGATCAGAGTTAATTCTGAACTATTCAGCTAAATCAGTCTGTAACTCCCATTCCAAAAGCACAGGATCCTAAGCAAAGGCCTTATTGACCTGCAAATTGCTCCTTGCTGGCTAAGAACTGAATCAAGGGAACTTTAATAGAGCTACAGAGACTGCTTTAACTGAAGCAGCTTTGGTGGCTGACTGTTGTGTTATAGAAATGATACATAAGCCTTGCTGGACTGATTTAGACAAGCGCCTTGATCCCGAAAGCATTAGCACAACACATGGTCAGCCTGGGGAGTGGACAGTGGGAAAGAGACTGAGCTGAACAGAGCTACTGTCCTTAGAAGTGCTCTTGTCTGGCAGACTGGGGGCCTTTAAAACCCTCCTTAAAGTAGCTATGACAGAGCAGAATGGTCAGAGAGAGAGAGAGAGGGGATAAAGATGCCTCTGTTAGCCAGCTGGAGGGGCTTTAGTTGCTCCGGTCCCCACACAGGGGGGACAGTGTGTTCTGAATGTGGCGCTTTAGCCACTAACTGCCATCGCATGCTTTGGGAGGAGAGGCATTGTAGTTAGCAGTTACCAGGCAACTATGAGACTTGTATTCAGAACACTTATTCACAGAACTTGTCCTGAACTTTAGGAGAGACCCAGTAAAGAAGATAAACAGAGTGCAGGCGTTCTCCTCTTTCTTCTGTTGTTCACAAACTAACATGCAAAGTACAGACTTTTTATAAAGTAAACCAGGATGCCTGAGACACTGTTTTACAAACTATGTTTTACATTTGCAGCAAGACCCAATATAACAATGGTGGTCTCAGAGAGTAATTCAGCTCAGAAAACAGCTGAAATTCACTGGTTTCAAACTGAATTAAATCCCAGTTTAAATACTAAAGGAGCTTCCAGTGCATGTTTACTGCTCTGTCCACGTGAACATGATCAACCTGCATACAGACTCTATCTAATGATAGCATTTGTGGAAGCAAAATGAAATGAAAGGAATGCATGTCTACACTTGCCCGTTAAACAGGAAGAACATGGAAAAACTGAAAATGGGTGAAAAATGGTTGAAAAAATAGATTTTCTAGAAAACAGTAGATAGGAATTTTTTATGGGGTTTTCACGATCAGCTGCTCGCAATATGTATGGAGTATTTAGTAAGTAAAATCTTTGTAGTCTGGATTATCTCGGTTGTTTTATGAGAGATGAGAAGCCTAAGGTCTATTATTACATTTGAGGCGGAATGATACCTGTAGAATGTGATAATGTAGTCCAAACTGTATACCTTCATATTCATGGAGTTTGTGTACATTCACTGTCATATTGACATTAGTCACATGTTGTTTCTTGGACCCTGGGCTTCCCAATTGGGTCCCATCTTTACAGCCCAATCATTCTCATATGGGATTCATCTAGGCCCTTTCTGCAGAGTTCATCCTAGACTGGACTTATGTTCATCCCTTCTTGGTGCCATTGCTGACCATGTTAGGCATCTAAATGTTGGGCCAACATGGAACCCATGAAACTAAACGTCCCGATTAAGCTACTCATACAGGTCACACATGGTGTGTTATCTTAGTAGGTTTATCTGCATTTAACCATTTCATACTAACCCACTCTTACTGCCTTCTTACTGTTCTCAATCCACCCTTCAAGAAAGAAATGAATGAGCAGGTGTCCCAATACTTTTGTCCATATAGTGTAAATGCACTGCAGTGGGATAATGTGAAAGGGAAATATGGAAGGCATAATGGACTGATTAGCTGGTCACCCTATAAGTATTCAAAGTGTGGTGATGAATTGCATTCGTATGCAAGAATTTGTTTCAATGTGTGATGTGTGAATCCTTAATTTCAGCCTTAGACTGAATCATGTCCTCATACCGTTTGTGGTTCATGAGCAGCTCTCGGTGGAGCTCCTGGTGGCTTTTAGAGGCTTTCACTGGATTAATCAGCTTTTTGGGCTTGATGAGATCATCGTCCCCCTCCATATAATCCGGCTGAGGGGCGTAGCTGGCCACCGGGAGGATGTCTCTGTGTGGGTAACGCAGCGGGTCCCTGTGTGGCCCATCAGGCTGATGAGGCTGCTCCCACTGGATATCTGCATAGGCTGAGGCTGGAGAGAAAGAGAGACACAAAGACAGAAAGACAGAAAGATAGAGAGAAGCTTATTACATAATGCTATACATTCCTGCCAAACACGGCATTGGTGGACTGTACAGAACCTAATCTCAGATAGATCTGTCAGTGTGTGTTATGAGGTGAGCTTGAATGGAGTTCATAATACCTTTAATATTTTTCAAGAGGAGGAGATTAGAAGATCAAAAGACATCAGCCATATTTAATTATCTGTAACCACAATAAGGCCCTGTTACAGTACCATACAGAACCCAGTCAGAAACAAACATGGAGAGGATGGTAGGATTTGAAAAATGTACCTTAACCTTTAGAACCCTTGGCTAACTTTGTGGGATGTTTTTATAGTTTGATGTACTTTAATTGACCAAAACACATAATCACACAGCAGATTTTGTTATTTTCAGGAGATCATAGGCTACTTTGTCTTCATTTGAGATGATTTGTAAGAATTTAACCATCTTTTCATAAATAATTTACATTTATTTCTGTTTATAAGACAACACATCTCAGAATGTCAACTTTGATCAAAACTAATAAAAATAATTATTTCTTAGTGAAGACAAATTTGAGTAGCTGAAAATGACAATTTCTGGCATCTCCTATAAATGCTTTCCCAATGTTCTGGTGATAAACGTATATCAAACTATGAAAACATCCCACAAGATTGACCTCAGGTTCTAAAGGTTGGATGGGTCTACATAATAAAGAACATGATTGTTTTGCCAGCTGGTTGATGTGTGGTGGGTCTGAAAGTGGTCACTGCAGGAGAAGCTTAGGCCTGCAGGCAGATGCTGGAGTAGAAAAAAAGGAAAAGCTGATGGAGTGAATCAACATGAGATGACATTATGTGAGAAAAAGCTAAAGAAAGAAAAGCAGAGATTACGACACAACTAGCAGGTGAACAGTCCGTGTCTTCTGACTCTTTATCTTCTTTACTGGAGGAAATTCCTGAGATTCATTTCCTGTCTCCTGCAAATTCTACATCCAAACACCAGGCTTCTAACAAGTTACTCCATGTTGCTGTAGCCTGATACTAAGAAAGTACCAACCTAATGAACCGCAGCTTTGTTGTTCAGTCATTAATGACACATACACACACACACACACACACACACACACATTATATATATATATATATTAAGTGATTAATTGCATAAAATGTGTAGGGGGTGGTTGATTTGTGGCATTTTATTTAATTAACCAAATTTTTCCAACAACTCACATAGAAAGTATACTACAATCAGAACAAAAAATAAATAAATAAAAATAATCAAATTGTAGAATCAAGCAATTCTTCTCCATCAGTCTGGTGAAATAAGTCCATAAAGGAAGAGTGTAACCAGGGTTGTAGGTGTTTATCATTTCCTCCACCACTGATAATGTCCTCATGTCTGTTCATGTCTATTCAGGATACCATCAATGAGAACAGCAGCTTGCTGTGCAGATCTTCCTCAAAACCTGGTCACCAATGCTGGAGATGAGAAACGAAGTTTAGTATGAAGATACATTTTGTTAACAACTGATCTAAATTGCCAACAAGGCAAAATGAAATTAAATAAATGGACGTTCTGAGAAAAAAGGGAAATGCAGTTACGATTTGCACTGAACTGCCTCTAAATAATGACAGGAAATATCCCAAAATTCTATACCATCAATGTTATACACAGATTTGATTCAATATCGATTCATTTAGGAATATTTTAGTTACGATTAAAGTATCTGAAGTTTTGTTTTTAGAGAACTAGTCTTATAGTTGTATAAGGAACAACCTATGCTTATTAAAATTATTAATGTTTACATGAAGAATTAACCTGACAGTAACATTAATTTCAATATTATCATTATTTATTAACAACAGTGTATGTGATTTGGCCATTTGGCTGTCATTCTCAAACACGCCAGAGTCAGAAGACCTTTAAGCTTCAAAGTCATGATTAATAAAGGTTGGAATTGGATTGAGTTTCTTTAAATCTGAATGTAAAAGATTGAACGGAAAAATTGCTAAATGCAGTGAGATATAAATTTAATAAGAGTGAGATTGTTTAAGTGCTCTAGTGAGCTCTAGGAACAATGAGTGTGACTTTATGAACTTACGATGCATCTCCTTCACCCACGGCTCCTAAATGCTTCCTTTTCAGCTACTCATGCAGTGATGTGCTGCTGTGCCTGATCATCTGTAAAAAGACTTTAATGTAAAGCGTTCCTACACTTTTGATGAGTCGGGTCGTACGTCCTCTGCTGTGACTGCCTCCGCCATTTTTCAAACGCTTCTTCCAGAAATCATAATATGAGCTACACAAGACATGGCATGACATTCTCTTCTTCTTCTTTTATGGGGGGTCGACATCCAGCTTAATGGTGCTTTACTGCCACAGCTTTGGTTGGCTTACTGCCCACATTAGGGGGTAGGAACTCTAAATGTACACCCAACTACCTGATTATTAAACTGCTTTTCAACTTTGTTAATAATTGATTTTAAGCATCCATCCATCCATCCATCCATCCATCCACCCACCCATCCATCCATCCATCCATCCATCCATCCATCCATCCATCCATCCTTGTCCTCTTATCTGGGGCCGGGTCGTGGGGGCAGCAGTCTAAGCATGCATGCCCAGACTTCCCTCTCACCCACAGCTCAGCCAGCTCCCTGGAAGGAATCCTGAGGCGTTCCCAGGCCAGCTGAGAGACATAGTCCTGGGTTCCTGGGTCTTCCCTGTGGTCTCCTCCTGGTGGGGCGTGCCTGGAACACCTCCCCAGGGAGGCATCCAGGGGGCATTCGAAAATGCCTGAACCACCTCAGCTGGTTCCTCTGTAGAGGAGCAGCGACTCTACTCCGAGCTCCTCCCGGGTGACCAAGGATCTCACCCTATATCTGAGACTAGACATGAAGAAGTCTACTTTCCTGTAGACTTAAGTTTGTAATGTTCCACTTTTTTATAATGGAATATGAAATTGTAATGAATATCTGTGGTTCTGGTGCTATATTTCAGATGCTTTATGGGACCAGTTAGATGCCAGATTCAGCAAGATCTACTGGCCCAGCTGCAAGATGCTGTTGCAAGATGCCAAACAAAACCTTCGTGCCTCCATGTCTAACTGTATTTCATCTTGTATCCAGGTTAGAGGACAGTTTTTCCAATAAACGTATCCTTTCATTCTAATATTGTAATGATTTACATATATCATCACTACATTCACACACAGAAAGATCCATTTAGTTCCCACATCTCCTTACTGGTGAATTTTTTTTAATGATCAGGCCCAATTCAAACATTGGTACATGTGACTCTGCTGAACTGTGGTG
The DNA here is from genome assembly GCA_034509495.1 of Acestrorhynchus altus. Classification (NCBI taxonomy): domain Eukaryota; kingdom Metazoa; phylum Chordata; class Actinopteri; order Characiformes; family Acestrorhynchidae; genus Acestrorhynchus; species Acestrorhynchus altus. The sequence continues at coordinate 26,127,796 of CM067521.1, read as the reverse complement.
TAATTTATTGATAACAGTGCTTCTGACAGCCAGCCCAGTACTCAACAGTCCCCTGAACACAGCAGATTCACCCCTTTAAAAATGAAAAGAGTAAAGGTGACGGTGGAAAAAGCTCAGGTGTCATATTCTCCTAGGCCAGATTGGAACAATGGCAGGGTTTGAGGAGGAACCAGAGACCATCTCCACTATTCAATATTAAAACCAGCATCACAATAGACTCCAAACCAGCAGAGCCTCCAAATCAGATTGTGGTATAGGAAGAGAAAGATGATATTGGATGACAAAATCTGAAGAGATACTTTGGAAAAGAAGAGCAGTATTTTATAAGCACGTCAAAGTAATCCTAGTTCAGCTGTTTGGAATTCCTAAAGTCAGTGTTTGCAGCACTTGTCCAATGAATGGAGAACTTTGTTAGGACTCAAGAGGTAATAGGACTGGTCCAAGTTAGCCATTATCATTGTATCTTTGAAGAAATACCCTTTGATCCTGCATAGTCATACGTGCACATGGGACAAAAGCATTAAATTTTAGATCCCAAGATCCACACTTTGCAGGGAGTTACATGCCATTTTCTAGGCTTCTTATCTCAGAATGAAAGTAACGTACATACATGATTCACATATCATAAACTAGAACTAGAAACTATAACCATTATGTGCCCAGCACATTCTACAGCAAATGAGTGAATTAATGAATTATCAGAGTAATCTAGCTTGGAAAACAGATCAAATTCATTGGTTTCCAACTGAATTAAACCCCAGTTTAAAGACCAAAGGAGCTTCCAGTGCATGTTTACTGCTCTGTCCACATGAACATGATCAACCTGCATACAGACTCTGACTGATCAGAGAGAGGGGGCGGGGCTGATGATCAACCTGCATACAGACTCTGACTGATCAGAGAGAGGGGGCGGGGCTGACGATCAACCTGCATACAGACTCTGACTGATCAGAGAGAGGGGGCGGGGCTGACGATCAACCTGCATACAGACTCTGACTGATCAGAGAGAGGGGGCGGGGCTGACGATCAACCTGCATACAGACTCTGTCTGATCAGAGAGAGGGGGCGGGGATAACGATATAATTGATCCAGATATTAGTTCACTGAAGAAACTGAGAAGGGAGGGGTTATTTACTTGTCAATATAATCTTGCATTTTCAGCTCAAAAACAGCAGATGAGATATAAAGTTTTTGTTAGTCCTTATAAGAAAAAAAATGTTGGGGACCAATCATTCCAGGGATTTTCCTTCTCTATTACACCTCATTCAAGGGGAGTTAATAGAAGAAAAGAACAGAAATGTGCAGTGAATACCACTCGTAGACCTGTGACTAAGACCTGTTGAGTTAAACATCCAGGAAAAGAAGCTGCCAAATTCTCCAAAATTTCCAAAATATAGCAGATTTAATCCACCTGTTTAGAGGGAGCCAAAACGAAGTGTTGTTCCCATTCTCAGCTGACATCAATGATAGGAAGCTGGCTCACACATCCTAATTTTCTAGCTTCAAAGATTACAGTTCAGTTAGGGTCAGGTGGACATAAGGTCAAAGCAATGAAAACCCTGGGATGAACATGAGCATCATCAGTTGATAAAGTCAGCCAGTGTTGTGATCCTACAGATTTGTTGGCTGATAATAAATAATAAAGGTCTCTATTAGAGGGTTCTTAGAGTGATCTCATGGAAGAACTACTTCTGATACCCTGAAAGTCCATATTTTAAAAGACTGAATTTGAAGATTTTAAGGTTGAAGGTCAGAAGGTTCAAATCACACGACTGACTGGAAATTTCTGATGGCCTTGAACAATGTGCAGGACCCCACCATTACCATAAGCAGTGCTGTTAGATAAATGTTGCTGTTCATAAGAACTCTGAGTGGTAGGAGTTAGCGGAGCAACCCAAAGGTTGTCAGATCAAATCCCAGCACTAAATGGGTCCTCGTGCTTGTGCCTTTGGGCAAAGTGCTTAATGTACTATTGCCCAAGGCTGCGCTCTTCAAAACTGGTAGCTCTTCATCAGTGGTAGAAGTAAGTGCAACAACCCAAAGGTTGTCAAATCCCAGGACTAAATGAGCTGACTTGACTGTGCTTTTGAACCAAGTGCCTAACCACCCATTGCAGAATACTGTACTGTTCAAAGTGGTAAGAGTGAGAAGAGCATCCTGAAGTTTGCAAGTTCAAATCCCAGGACTCCTGATTGTGCCCTTGGGTAAGGTGTTTAACCCCATCACTTCCCTAAGGAGTGCTGTTTAAAAGTGGTAGGAACGAGAGGATTACTTCTGATTATGATCTTGGGAAAGGTATTTAACAGAATTAAACTAGTGGGAAGCAGAAGGTTGCCAGTTGAAATCCCAGTACTGACTGGGAACTCCTGACTGTGCACATAGCCAGGCAACAAAAAGGCAAAACAAGATTTATGTTAAATGTAAAATTTGATTGTGGTCTCATAAGCAGTGCCGACAAACCTGTGTACTGCATTCAACACCTGTGATGAGCAGGTTGTTGAGTGTGTGTGTAGGTGTATGATCGAGAAAGAGTCAGGGATAATGAGATTTTAGAAGATGGAGCAAGAGAGCCAAAGAGGAAGAGAAAGAAGTAACTAGATCTTCCAGTGTATCGACTGTTCCTCTGCAGCAGGATCCATGTTCTTATTGATTAGATATCTATGACATGCAGGGCACAGGCAGTGGGCTTTCTGCAGCTGATCTGAAAGTTAATATCCTGCCGTTTTATGGCTGAAATGCATTTAACCGCCTCCCTGACGACCTTGTGAGTCATTTAACGTGTTCAGTAGTGAAAGATCTGGCCAGACCAGGTCCGTTTCCAGGAACAGCTGAATGTTAATTTGATTTCTTTGTGATTGTGAACTGCAGGTAGAGATCCTCACAGATAGAGTTGGAACCAGTATTAGAGGAGGGTTTTCCAACCTTTCCTCCTCGTGGCTCACCTGAGAAAACAGAGCTCAACATTTTATGTAAAATTGTGTGTGGAAGTAAAGATTCGTTGCTAACCTCAGCCAGCATATCTAGTTTTAAAATGTGGATTTCTTTATATCTGTTTAGCTGTCTGTATATTTCGGAACTCATGTCTGCAGAACAATACGTCTGCTTAACCACCCCACAAAATTGTTGCTGGGTTTTAAAGGTTAAACTACGGGAATATCTTATTCTACTGATCCTGGTTGAGTGTGTTGGTGACTGGTTCTGCTGACGCTGTAAGAGGTGGTTATTTAGTACAGAGTTAGATCACTGCGGCTTCCTTCGCTGACACCCGGGCCTTTAAAGCTGCTTTTCTGAGAGTTTATTTCCCTCTCTTGTTGTATACAAACAGAGCCCTGACTGTTGTTATGGCAACATCAGCATTCTCTGGGGATGTCCAAAAGTGCAGTTCTCCCATGTGAGGGAGGGAATGGGGTGGGGAAAAGCAGACGTGTGTTTGTGTGTATGCGTGTGAGTGTGTGAGAGTGTGTGTTGCCCTGCGAAGGGGACAGGGGGGCCATTTTCCCATAATCCACTCTGAATGCTGACCCTTGGTAAACCATAGGATTGAGCTGGGAAAAGGCATTAGCATTAGAAAAGCTGTGCAAGAACTGAGCCAATGCCATCTATAACCACAGGGCCCACATAACACAAATTTACTACATGACATTTATATTAGAATATACAGAATTCCCTAATATCCACCCTACTCTACATGTCCAAAATATTTATGGACACACTTTCTAATGAATACACTGGGCTATTTAAGCATCCATTTCTGACACAGATATGCAAATGCACAGACAGCTTGTAGTCCCTGTAAAGAAGAAGGAATTACAGATCCAAGACTTTATATATATATATATATTATATATATATAGATACTATAGATAGATTGGTGTGAATATAGCAGCTTATGAGTAAGAGAAGAAAACAGCAGTGGATTGTCTAGTTAGAATTAATAAGAGTCTTACAGCTTCAGGGAAGAAGCTGTTCCTCAGTTTAGTGGTTCTACCCTGAATGTGTGGGACCATTCACGATGCAGGTGGCCTTCTCCCTGCATCTGGAAGTGTAAATGTCCATGATGGTGTGGAAGCTGATTCCAACAGACCTCTGCGCAGCCTTCTCCACCCACCACAGATCTTTCATCCATGCAGCAGAGCAGCTTCCATGCTACACATTGATGCTGGAGCACAGAATGCTCTCCACTGCACATCTGTAGAAGGAGGTAAGGACTGAGCTCCTGAGTCCTGTATGCCTCAATCACCTGAGGAACCTGATGTGCGTTCCTGATCTGACTGGAAGTATTGTTGCCCCAGGTAAGGTTGTTACTCAGGTACACACCCAAGTACCTGTAACTGGAGACCATTTCCACTGCAGATCCTCCTGTGTGCAGCTGGGGGTGGGTGTGTCTACCCCTTCTGAAATCCTGTTCAGGAAGTCCAGGACCCATTTACACAAGAAGGGGCTCAGTCCAAATGTGAAGAGTTTGTGGGTTAGGGGAATCAGGGTGTTAAAAGCAGATATGAAGTCCACAAAGAGCATATGGACAAAGGAATCCTTCCACTACAGGCTGGTGAGGCAGTGTGGACCACAGAGGAGACGTCGTCCTCCATGAAAGGCTCTTATATTCTGTTCTATCCTCAGATCAACACTCCAAAAAAGAAAGCCTTCCCAGTCTACAACTGCAATAGTGTTGTGACAGACTCTCATGGAGTCACTCAGAATGGCAGCAGGTCTTTTTAAGTGATGAGTCACACTTTTTCTTCGTGGAGACAAGCAACCAATCTGTGTGTGGAGGTACTGTGGTCAGCACCAACATCAGTGCTTTGATGTCACGTGTCATGGTTTGGGTGCAGTTTCATACAATGCCAGATCATATTTCATTTTCATTAATGACACTTCGACAGCTCAGCATTACATTAATGAGGTTCTACCTTTTCTGAACACACACTCCGGTGCTCTATTCCAACAGGACGACGCTCGTCCACACACTGCTGCCGTTTCAAGATCTCGTCTTGAAGACACAGATACTACGCCGTGGTCGGTCTCATCTCCAGACCTGTCCCTAATTGAAAATGTGTGGACGCTATTGGACGCTCTATCAACACTCCACCCCTACCACACCATCTGCAGAACTGAGTGAGAACATTCAAGCTGCATGAGATGGATCATCACAGGACACCATTAGGAACCTCTACACCTCCATGCAGAGACGTCTGGCGTGTTGCGTTAAACCCGACGCCGTACTGAGAGACACCACCATCAATAAATATTGATCAGATCAGACTACAGTTATCAGATATTGATAAAGTTTATGAACATGTATCAGACGTCTGGGTGGGTAACTATAAATGTAATGCTATGTTCTGCTCTAAGGTGTGTATGTTAGTACTTAGACTTACATGGCTGTGCAAATATGCACAGTGTTCTTTATTAGGGGACAGACCAGCCTGTGAACCTTGTGCTTCTTTTCTGCAAAAGTAAACACCAGACTAGTGGACAATTAAAGTGACAGTTGTGTAAGAAGTCAGTGCATGTTGTCAGTGTGAAGGCCAGAGGATCTGAGGACTGAAGTTCTGCTTGTCTGATTTTAACTCTACTCTTAATTCTACTCTTGTCTTTAAGTTAAGGGTTCTCCTGTGTTCTCTCCCCTGAGCTATGTGTTGAGAGTGGTCTGTACTTTAGAAAGCCTGAACTCTGTCAACCATTCAGGGACAATTTTTGTTTTGAAACTCAAACTGTAATGATTAACTCCTAGGTGTTCCCTGAAGTGCCTGGTGGCACACTGGCCCAAAACACCAGCAGAGACAAAAGAGTGGGTGTAATCCGAGACCCAGTGTTCCCTTTTATTCTCTCTCTTTCTCTAGAACTGTTCTTTGTTGGGTGCTAGCCAAATATATTCTTCAAATATAGGACTCCTTTGACAGTTCTTCAAGGGTTCTTCAGCAAAAGCAATTGTCATATACAGTACAGGGTTTTTGGTGTAATGGCATAAATGCCTGCCGCACCACATTTTCTCAATGGTTCCTTAGACAAATTATGCTAATATACTGTTCAGGGTTCTTTGGAGTAAGGCCATAAATACCATATACGTTTATTGGAGTGATGCTTCATAAGGAGGTCTCTTTAGAGGCCCATCTTCAGGCCACTTTTTCAAAGAGTACACAGCTCTTTGAAGTAAAACCATAAATGGACGCAGGATACAAAGACAGTGATTCATCAAGGGTTCTATTGCAATGGAGATCTTGTTTATGCCTGTACTGACCTTCACTAAATAAAGCTGGGGTTACACTATGTAATTTTTAGCCCGAGTCTATACTGGTAATCTAGTAATGTAAACTGGTCAGCGACTCAGTCTGACCCACAGAATCTAGAATTTAGTCTACCACCACAGAGCAGGACCACCACAGAGCAGATATGATGTGGGTGGTGGGTCATTCTCAGCACTGCAGTCACACTGACATGGTGGTGGTGTGTTAGTGTGTGTTGCTGGTACGAGTGGATCAGACGCAGCAGTGCTGCTGGAGTGTTTAAACCCCTCAGTGTCACTGCTGGACTGAGAACAGTCCACCAACCAGAAACATCCAGCCGACAGCGTCCTGTGGGCAGCGTCCTGTGAGCACTGATGAAGGACTAGAGGATGACCAACACAAACTGTGCAGAAACAGATGAGCTTCTGTCTCTGACTTTACATCTACAAGGTGGAGACACTCAGTAGGTGTGTCTAATAGAGTGGACAGTGAGTGGACACAGTGTTTAAACACTCCAGCAGGATTGCTGCTCTGTGGTGGTCCTGTGGGGTCCTGATCATTGAAGATCAGGGTGAAAGGAGGAGAATAAAGTATCAGAGAAACAGATGAACTACAGTCTGGAATTATAGAACCACAAAGAGCTCCTGTGTGATCAGAGGAGCTGATAGAGTGGACAGTGAGAGGAGAATTAAGAACGGTTTCTTATGAGTAGCCTGCCCTGTTCCTTTTAGTGCTTTCCTTGATCTTAACACACATGATTCAAATAATCAGCTCATTAACTTTCTTTCAGAGTTGCAAGATGTGTGATAAAGCAGAGAATCCACTAAAATGTGCTGGGCAGTTCCTCCAAGACCGGGGTTGAGAACCTCTGCTGTAGAGTTCTGTAAGTTCTGTTAGTAATCTCTTTTAGTTCCCTGAAGACCCCTCCAGTGGTCAGTTCTTAGAAGAATGAATGACACATTGTTAAACTTAAAGAACCTCTATAATGTCAGTGTTCTGCAGCAGTAAAAGATTTCTCCTACACCCGGGAACCTTGAGGAGCACTTTCTCAGGAGTGTGTAGTTGCTCGTCAGATGTTCTTTCCTGGTTTACTACTGAAAGTCATTTTTCACTTTTCCTCGTAAGTCCAGCTTTTGTAATTCAACCATAATCCGTTCTGGAACTGAAGCGCAATCTGCTTCTGTGGACTTGACTTTGGCACATAAAGTCCAGCCACAGCCTGTTGCAACTGGACAGATGGACAGACTCACGGTCACTCTCGCAGTTTGTGACCATAGATGAGCTGTGTGTTATGGTGCAGAGGGGTCTCTTACCTGATTTAACCAGCACATCCCGGGGTCTGCTGGGTGGGCTGTCAGGGTACAGACTGTGTCCTATTCTGTGCTCCATTCTTCTGCTGCCTGTGGGTTTCAGTGTGTGTGGGTGTGTGTATGTGTGTCGTGGTTCTCAGAGAGCCTACATATCTGTGTGTGTGTGTGTGTGTGTGTGTGTGTGTACGCGCGCTCTGCTGCGCTGCTCACACACTCATGCCTCTCCTCTGTTCTTCTCAGATGTAAACAGTCACATGACCTGCTGGGCATTCCACAGCCACGCCCCTCCCTTGCCCTCACTCTCTCAGTCAGATGAAGTCTCTCACTCTTTCATTCTTTTCCTCTGTCTCCCTCACTCTCTCCGTCTCTTTTCCTTTCCTTCTTTTTTTATTCCTTACATTCCATCTCATCCCTCTCACTTTCTCTCATTTATTTTGTCCTTTTTTGTTTTCTTTTCAATCACTTTCTCACTCTCTTTCTCACTCTCTCACTTGGCTGTAGGGGTCTGATTCTGTAGGGATTACTGAGGGACTTAATCTCCTCTCTCTCTCTCTCTCTCTCTCTCTCTCTCTCTCTCTCTCTCTCTCTAATATCAAGTTATACTATCCGTACACAGAGATTCTTTCATCTGGAACACACACTGAGCTTGTAACAGACATATGCACGCATGCAATCGCCTTATGTTTGCTGAGATGACACATGACTGCAGCTCTGGGACAGAGACCCGGTTTAAGCTGAATGCTGATCTGTAGAATTACATTATATAACACAGCAATCCTGCTGGAAGCACGTTTCAGTGGACTAACAGTGAACGACCACCAATTCACATTATTCCATTCTATTCTATTCACTCCAGATGGTGACCTTAGCCTTGACTCTTTTCATAGTTTGATTTACTTTTATTCTCCATTTAATATTTCTAGGAAATAGTCACACATACCACATACAATTTTACAGGGATCTTAAGAAACTCAAATTTGTCTTCTTTCAGATATAAATATTAACAGAATTGAGATCAAAAAAATGTTTTCACAGAAATCCTTTCGGAAATTGATCTAAGTAACTGAAAATACAATAATTTTTCTAAATTAGAGTCTGTATGCAGGTTGATCATCAGCCCCGCCCTCTCTCTCTGTTCAGTCAGAGTCTGTATGCAGGTTGATCATCAGCCCCGCCCCCTCTCTCTGATCAGTCAGAGTCTGTATGCAGGTTGATCATCAGTCCCAGGGAATTATTTCAGTTGGAAACCAGTGAATTTGAGCTGTTTTCTGAGCTGAATTACTCTCTGATAATTCATCACACAGTGAGATCAGGGTTATAGGGGGTCAGTTTTATAGTATGTTATCTGTATCATGTCTGTAAGTTACTCTGATCTTATATGAAGCCTACAAAACAGCAGGTAACTGCCTGCAAAGTGTGGATCTCAGGTTCTAAAAGTAAAAGAAATAAATAAGCTGAACAAAAAAAAAAGTTAAGGGTTTATAATTAATGAATTATAATACAAATCACAGAATGTAACAAACACTCAGATACGATAGGGCTGCCCACCTCTGGGATTAATGCCCCCTAGTGTTTGTGTTCAGCAGTGTGTATGTGTGCGTTAAATTCCTCCACAGTGCATTTATATCTACTTTAGAACTACTCCATTAGAAACAAAAAAGCCTTATAAACATATTATTGATATACTTGTAGATATTTATGCTAAAATGTTATATTGGCTCAATTTAATTAGTTATTCTTATTAATATAGTTGGTATAAATAAGAATAATAAACAACACTAAATATTATTATCAATAATAATAATAATAATAATAATAATAATAATAATAATAATAATAATTTCCCCTTTCACTTGTTTCTGTTATTAAATTTTAACTTTCCAGTTTTCTGTTGGTATGATGGACAGACTGGTTGAGGTCAGCATCGACAGAACAACAGAAAGGTGAGAGGCTCTTTAATCGGTGAAGAAGACATGACAGTGCATTCGGACGTCTTTCGGAGCGACTCAATGACGTGTCAAGAGGCAAGGTCAATTATGGCAAGGCTGTGATAACGATGCATTGTGGTTGAGGGGGATCGGTGTGTAGTGGAGCGCAGAACTGGCATTGTTCCGTAAGGCTGAAACACGAGAACAGACTTACCCATGCCATTCATTCGCCTTCCGCTTTTCGCACTCTGTTGCTCGAGGTTATACGCCTTCTGTGAGTGAGAGAGAGCGTGAGAGAGGGACAGAAAGAGGGACAGATCAGTCAAATTAACAATTTATATATATATAATTATATATAGACACAGACTCATTACATTAAACGTGATATATTTCTAGTTTGTTTTAAAGTTGATACTGTGATTAGTGATCTATTCAAATTAGAATTAAAATGTTTGAATATTTTGAAATTCTTTAAGCCGTTTGATGTCACTTTACATGAGCTTTTTAACTATATTCTAATTTTTGCACTAAAATCTAAAAATTTCTATTAGACTGTCTGGTTCCTTTTCATGGGAACGTGAGCACAAATCTGATGTGGAAGCGCTGTGTGCGGCTCAATGTTCTCTGTGTATCACTGGGGAAACCTTTATGACCAGGGAGCTGGAAACCGGGGTCACTTACTTTAATCAGCACATTTTTCGACTGCAGTCATGACTCTTTGTTATTTTGTGGTACAACACGGTGCTGGAGAAAACAGACACTCTGTAGTTACAAGGGTATCACAGTGGTCACTTTAGACAGACCACCGGTACTTGTTTAATCGGGGTCTGTAAAGTCTTGCATTGTGCGGCTCTGAAGCTGCAGATGGTGAAACCTCTGGTGTTACCTTTCTGAGGGAACATGCTTTAGACAGTCTGCAGTGCACGCTGCTCTGCTTCCTGTCTGACTTACAGTAGACAAAGTATCTCCACACTGCCTTTCTTATCAACAATTTCTCCTGCTTGGACCAGGAGACCAGGCAGACCAAGAGTCTTCTTCAGGACCAGGGTTGCTCAGGTTTTCTATTGTCACTTCCTCTGATTTCACCCCCACGGCTGTGTGCACACCTGGAGTGACCAAAACATCAGCATGTGGTCTAAGCTGCACCCTGTGCTGAGTACCTCAACCAAGAAGGCGTGGCTGAAACACAGTTACACTCCATTGATTGGTTCAGCAGGGCACTATTCTCATTCTCATTGGCTATTAGTGTTGTACCTTCAAACATGGAAGAACTATCAACATTTTATAAAACTATGTTTTATGTCTTTATTGAGGACAAATTATCATAATTATCATTAATGTTTTATCATCCAGACCAAGTTTAAATATGAATTTGACCATGTTTTGATAAAAAAATGCTTGCATCTACAATTTAAATATTTTAATAAAAAATAAGAACTAAAACCACTTTATATCTCAGAAATTCTGCTGAAAGTTGAAGTGTTTTTAAGCTGAATACCTTTTTGATGAGTTATTTGTGGGTTAGTTATTAATGGGTCGTTTGGCATATTTATTATATAGATATGTATTAAAAAATAATGATGATATGTTTATAATAAAAGATATTTATAATGTTTATAATATAGTATTTTACAGTGATCCAAAATAAAATAAATGTGAATGTCCTTCATTATTATTTATGTATCAGTGTTATCTCATCTGAGAACTTTTATTTTGAATTTTGAACACTGTGTGAGAAAAACCAGGAAATAACTTCCCCTCCCTTTACATTTACCTCTGTAACCAAATATCAGGTACAGTGATATCATTAGCCCCGCCCCCTGAGCAGTTGGAGTCTGCGTGCAGGTTGAGCATGTGGACAGCGGTTACGTCAGGAATGAATGTCCCCTCTTACAGGTCAATCCTGTTCCATTAAGTGTTATATAATATCTGTCTAATAGGAAATCTCTGCAACACCCTGTCATTACACAAGAGCCTAATCCTCCGTTTATAACTCTCATATCATGTTATCTGTTCATTTTCAGTTAGATGTTGGGGAATCCTTGGGTGGACTGTAGAACGAAACCCTGAAAATTCTCGGCAGCCAATAGGAGATAGAATGGCACCCCTACCGTGACAAGTCAGAGAACCCTAAACTGGAACATTCCTTGTAATTAACTGTACAGAGACAATGGATTTGACAGTCATCTTCCCATTAATGCGTCAGTGGATTCACGGTGCAGCAGCTGGTTCTGGATGATTGGTTAGAACTATTTTAGGCCAGCTTAGAACTCTACAAATGTGTTCAGTCTATACTTCTGCATTTCACATGGTCTGCAAGCATGCTGTTGTTAAAGTGCCCTCTTGAGGATCCACGAGAGTCTATTTACAGAACCCACCCTTCAACAAAAAGAACCAATCAGCTTGCTGGTCTCTAACAAACTCCAAGCCCTGTAACTACAATAATCTGTAAAATCAATGAATCGTGAAATGTTTTGTGCATTACAGAGTCAAAAGCTGCCAACTATTCAGATGGTTTTTATCCAAATTTATCACTGAAATTGCAGCGAAAATGGATCCTGTCAACCATGAAGAGTTAAAACACAAACTAACCATCAAATGGATCAGACACAGCAGTGCTGCTGGAGTGTTTAAACCCTGTGTCCACTCACTGTCCACTCTATCAATCAGACACTCCTACCGAGTGTCTCCACCTTGTAGATGTAAAGTCAGAGACAGAAGCTCATCTGTTTCTGCACAGTTTGTGTTGGTCGTCCTCTAGTCCTTCATCAGTGCTCACAGGACGCTGCCCACAGGACGCTGTCGGCTGGACATTTCTGGTTGGTGGACTGTTCTCGGTCCAGCAGTGACACTGAGGGGTTAAACACTCCAGCGGCACTGCTGTGTCTGATCCACCACCCACATCATATCTGCTCTGTGGTGGTCCTGTGGGGTCCTGATCACTGAAGATCAGGGTGAAAGGAGGAGAATAATGTCTGCAGAGACACAGATGAACTACAGTCTGAATTATAGAACCACAAAGAGCTGCTGTGTGATCAGAGGAGCTGATAGAGTGGACAGAGAGGAGAAACAAGGAGGTGGTCATAATGTTATGATATAATCATTTTATTTGCTGACAAAAAGGCAAACATGGCATTTCTCAGACACTTCTTCTTTACCACGGCAATATGTTTACATATGACCTCAATAATAGCCAATCAAAAATGATATGTTAATGAGCTCATGCATATTAATGACCACATTCCATTGGACAGTGGGCTGAAAATCTGGCAGAATCAGTTACGGTACAGCAACTGTGATGTTTGCTGCATTGTGAGTTTCTGCACTTCTGACAGAAGTCCTCAGCTCGTTTCAGTGTGTGAGCGAAAAATAAATGAAACACAATCTAAAAAGAGTCCACTCGAGGACAGGAAGGACACACAGACATGTTCATTAGCAGGCAATCACTGACTTTTATAGAACCTCTCCTGCTTTAGTGTATGAAACAGCAGTGGACCAGGCCTGGAATTTCAGCTCCAGGACAGGAAAAGCTCCACATTTATGGACTGCAAACCTACTGCTTTTAAGATTCAGGAAAGAAAGCGTGTATGTTGTGTTTCCTCTGCACCCCCACCCCGTTTAGTGTCAGAGCCCAAAGCCTCGGGGTCTTTATAGGAGTAGATTCAGCTCAGTGTGCCGTCGCAATCGAGCATTACAAAGCTGAATGAATATAATGGATATTGTTGGTGTTGATTGCTGGTTGCTAGGAGAGGCCTAGACAGGCTTGGTGCTTTTACAAGGTCCTTACTGTTGTGGACTCCCAGCCCCTGCACAACGTCCACAGTTCCATAGACACATGGTTATATGTGTCTTCATTTAATATAATATATGATACTGTAAAAGGTTCTTTGACCTAAAGAAGACAGTTTGAGAGAGTGTTAACTAGTGTCTGAAGGGCACAGACTCCAATTATTGCCAATCTTCAAACCAGTCAGAGCAATTCAAGCCTGTGAACTGACCCTGAGCATAATCTAGTTGGGAATACTGGTCAGGGACTCAATCTGACCTGGGATATGTGAGATACCCGTCTGTCTCTAATCTGCTATGACTTTTAAAGTCAGGTAGTGTAACCTGGGTTTGAGCATAGCAAACCACAGCAGAGCTACTTTTACTTCTCAAAAGAACTTTTAAAGATCTGATGAAGAACATTTACATCAAGTGAAGTTTCTTTAAACCAGAAAGAAACAGTGGTGGAACAGAGGAACCCTGGTAGAATGGCAAGAACCAACAGTTTAACCATCCAAATTCAACACTGGTTTAGCTGAACTTAAAGCCATGTTGAGGACGGAAAGTGTATCTCCAGTGGGATCAGGAGAATCAAACTTACACAACATAAAGGTAGAAAAGTTGCTTGGTTGGACGGATTTGGTCCAGGATTAGAACACATCCACAGAACTAAGTGCTCCTGTACGCTGGTGCAGACAGTTCATAGTGGTGATATGTTAGATATTTGAATGTACATCTGAACAGCATCTAAATGTCGTGGTGTGCACTGATCATAACATTATGACCACCTCCTTCTTTCTGCTCTCACTGTCCACTCTATCAGCTCCTCTGGTCACACAGGTTCTCTTTGTGGTTCTATAATTCCAGACTGTAGTTCATCTGTTTCTCTGCAGACTTTATTCTCCTCCTTTCACCCTGATCTTCAATGATCAGGACCCCACAGGACCACCACAGAGCAGATATGATGTGGGTGGTGGATCAGACACAGCAGTGCTGCTGGAGTGGTTAAACCCCTCAGTGTCACTGCTGGACCGAGAACAGTCCACCGACCAGAAACGTCCAGCCGACAGCGTCCTGTGGGCAGCGTCCTGTGAGCACTGATGAAGGACTAGAGGACGACCAACACAAACTGTACAGAATCAGATGAGCTTCTGTCTCTGACTTTACATCTACAAGGTGGAGACACTCGGTAGGAGTGTCTGATAGAGTGGACAGTGAGTGGACACAGGGTTTAAACACTCCAGCAGCACTGCTGTGTCTGATCCAGTTTATGGTTACTTTGTGTTTTAACTCTTGATGGTTGACAGGATCCAATTTCTTTGAATTGGAATAAAATATTGGAAACTAAAAGCGCAAACTACACTCACACACACACACACTACACTCACATACACACTCACACACTCACATACTACACTCACTCACTCACTCACTCACACACACACACACACACACACACACACACACACACACACACACACACACACACACACACACACAGACAGGCTGAAAGTAATAAAAATAATATAAAATTGACAGTGAAATTACAGTCGCGGCCAAATGTTTTCAGAATGGTACACATTTTTGCAGCTTTTGCTGCTTCAGTTTTTGTAGAACCTTTTGTCAGATGTTTATATCTTGTTTATATGTTTAGATGTTTATATTTATGTCAGTCTAATTATTACAAATAATTCTTCACTGTAATTTCAGCCCAGAAGCTCTCTGGATGATCAATTTCCAACAGGATTCCTGAGACGTTTTTTTAGAGCTTTTAAGGAAATAAAATGACCCAAATAAAGTTGGTGTTAATTTTTACATCTCAAATGAAGATAAATTGGAGAGGTTTCAGGACATCCTGAAAATAACAATATCTGGTTTGTGTGACTGACTCCTATAGATGCTCTTCTAATATTTGGAGAATAAAAGAACATCAAACAATGAAAACATCCCACAGATCAGCCAAGAGTTCTAAAGGTTAAAGACCTACTGAATCCCAACTCCACTGAGCACTAATTTACTGTCCAATAATGTCCCAGTCGAATGTCCAATCAGTCAAACACAGCCGATCAAAAACGGTTTGATAAAACCTAAACACTGCCTCACTGACCTACCTCACATCTACTGACTGATAGAGAAAAATAAACTGGGTCTCATTACTTTACCTCACTCTTCACTGTATGCTGCTGGTAATCCTGTACGGAACATTAGAACACATTAGAGTACCTGACAAACCCGGCCTGGGTCCCGCCTGAGCAAACACACTTTATTGAAAAGTAATGAATTTGTTTGCGTTTAAAGGGATTTTCTCCTGGGCTTTAGTGAGGCTTTCGGCTGTATTATGAGCGAGCTAAGAGGTTGGAAGACGCAGAGTCGGCCTTAATAAGCAGCCGAATTGCAATGAGCTTATAGGCAATGAAAGTCAAGCCATATTTGGAGCAGCTCAGTGTGGTACAATGCAGAACCCAGCAGTGTGACAGCGGAACGGGGGCTGTCGCGCGGTAAATGAAGACATTTTTGCG